>JAREIK010002095.1:136122-157585 GCA_029783825.1 Sapria himalayana | reverse complement strand
AATAAATCTCATTTTTATTAGTATTCATTATAATTTTAAATATTCATTTTAATTATTTATCAGTTATTTTTATAGAAATATTAATTACAAAATAAATATTAGTGAGACAGATATAATATAAATAATTTATTTTTCATCAAAAAAATATAAGATCATAAAAAGAGGCAAATTTTTAAAACAAAATGTTATTATTAGTAATTTATTTTAATTAATTTTGAATAATTTTAGATATTGCAATTATATTTTAATTTATATCATTCTAATTAATAATAGTTTATTAATTATTTATTGATCATTATTATAATCTCTATTAATAAAATTATTTATATTGATATTACATTATATATAATTATCAAGATTATTATAACGAAATATTATATTCATAATTTAAAAAAGATTAAATTTTTTATATTTTCAAGGTTATAACCTTAAAAATTAGATAAAATCACTTAAGGCATGAACACTTAAATGACTAAACCCCAAAACACCTAAATACTTAACCATTAAACCTGTATATCCTGAATAATATAAATAATAAATATCATTTTATTTGTATTCATTATAATTTTAAATATATTTATTTTAATTATTTATTAGTTTATTTTTATAGAATTATAAATTACAAAATAATTTATGAGGATGACAAATATAATTTAAATAATTTATTTTAATAACAAAATATAAAACTTATAAAAAAAGCAAAATACTAAAAAAAATTATTATTAGTAATATATAATTTGATTTTGAATAAATTAGATTTTGCAAATAATTTAAAATAATATATATCGTAGTAATATAGATTATTAATTTATTATTGATCATTATTATAATATCTAGAGCAATGTGATTATTATATTAGAATTGAATGACTAATATTATTAAGATTATTAATAATATATTAGATATTACATTTGAAAAGATTTATAAATTTATATTTTAAAAGGTTATAACCTTCAAAAATTACAAAAAAAATAAAAAGAAATTTTTTGTTATATCATTGTTTAAATAAAACTTATAGACCACTAAATGCCTAAACACTTAAAATCTATAAACTGCTAAACACAAAACCCCCTAAATACTTAAAACTTTAAACTCGTACACCTTAAATATAATTTAAAAATTTATTTATCATCAAAAAAATATATAAGCTTATAAAAAGAAGCAAAAAACTAAAAAAACAAAAATTATTATTTGGTAATAAATTTTACTTTGATTTTGAATAATTTTAGGTTTTTTCAATTATATTTTAATTTATATTTATCATATTAATAATAGCATATTAATTTATTTTTATATAATTGATATCATATCTATCAATAAAATTGTTTATATTTAGTTTATATTATATATAATTATAATGATTCTTATTACTAAATATTGTATTCACATTTTTAAAAGAATTTAAAATTATTATATTTTCAAAGGTTATAACCTTTGAAAATGTGAGAAAACCAAAAATAATTAATTTGTTATTTCATTCTATAAATAAATCCTATAAACTACTAAATTCCTAAACGCTTAAGTCAATACATCCGAAATCTCGAAAATCCTAAATAATTCCTTTTAAACTGGTATACCCTAAATAATATGTAATAAATCACAATATTATTTTTTTAATTATAATTTAAAATATTCATTTTAATTATTTATTCGTTTATTTTTATTAAATTTTAATAACAATATAAAGTATGAGTTAGACAAATATAATTTATATAAATTATTTTTTCATCAAAAAATATAGATAAACTTATAACAAGAAGAAAAAAATTCAAAACAAAAATTTATTATATAGTAATATATTTTGCTTTACTTCTGAATCATTTTAGGTTTTGTAATTATATTTTAATTGATATCTATCTTATTAATAATAAATTATTAATTTATTTTTTTATCATTATTAGAATATTTATCAATAAAATTATTAATATTAAATTATATAAAATATAAATATAATGATTATTATAACTAAATATTGAATTAACTTTTGAAAAAAATTTAAAATTATTATATTTTCGAAGGTTATAACCTTCGAAAATGATAAAAAATCACAAAAATAATTTTTTATTATTTTATTTTTTAAATAAAACTTATAAACCACTAAATGCCTAATCATTTAAATATCTAGACTCCTTAACCCCAAAGCCCCCTAAATACTTAAACCATTAAACCTATATAACCTAAATAATAAAAAATAAATTTTTTTTATTTGTATTAATTATAATTTTAAATATTCATTTTAATTATTTTTAGTTTATTTTTATAGAAATATTATTTACAAAATAAATAATGAGTGAGACATATAATAAAAATATATTATTTTTTATGAAAAAAATAAGCTTATAAAAATAAACAAAATTTCAAAAATTTAAAATTGTATTTAGTAATATAATTACTTTAATTTTGAATTAATTTGGGTTCTGCAAATATATTTTAATTAATACATATCTTATTAATAATAGTTTATTAATTTATTTTTCGAACATTATAATAATATATATTAATAAAAGTTTTTATTTAAAATTTACACAAATATAATTATTAAGATTATTATAACTAAGTATTGCATTCATATTTTAGAAATATTAAAAAATTATTATATTATCAAAAGTAATAACCTTTGAAAATCATGAAAATTCATAAAAATTAATTTTTTGTTATTTCATTGATTAAATAAAACCTATAAGCACTGAAATTTGCAAACATATAAATCAATAAACTTTTTAACCACAAAACCATAAAAAACTTAAACCATTAAAAAGGTATACCCTAAATAATAAATAATAAATCTCTTTTTATTAGTATTCATTATAATTTTAGATATTCATTTTAATTATTTATCATTTTATTTTATAGAAATATTAATTACAAAATAAATTAATAGTAAGACAGATATAATTTAAATAATTTATTTTTCAACAAAAAAATATATATGCTTATAAAATGAGGCAAAATTTTTAAAATAAAAAATAATTATTTAGTTATATATCTTATTTTGATTTTGAATCATTTTAGATTCTACAATTATATTTTAATTTATATTATTCTTATTAATACTAGTTTATTAATTTATTTATTGATCATTATTATAATATCGATTAATAAAATTATTTATATTAAGTTTACTTTTAATATAATTATTAAGATTATTATAACTAAGTATTATATTCACATTTAAAAAAATTTAAAATTATTATATTTTCAAAGGTTACAACCTTCAAAAATTAATAAAATTCAAAAAATTAAATTTTTTGTTTTTTAATTTTTTAGATAATAACTATAAATCACTAAAGGTCTAAACACTTAAATCACCAAACTCCTAAACCCAAAAACACCTAAATACTTAAACCATTAAACCTGTATTTCCTTAAAAATAAATAATAAATCTCAATTTTATTTGAATTCTATATAATTTTAAATAATTATTTTAATTATTTATTAGTTTATTATTATATAATTATAAATTACAAAATAAATTATGAGGAAGACAAATTAATTTAAATAATTTATTTATAATAACAAAAATATAAAGTTATAAAAAAAGCAAAACATTAAAAAAATTATTATTAAGTAATATATTTTACTTTGATTTTGAATAAATTTAGATTTTGCAAATATATTTTAAATAATATCTATCTTATTAATAATAGTTTATTACACTTTTTTTGATCATTATTATAATATCTAGCAATGTAATTATTTATATTGAATTTAAATGACTAATAATTATAAAAATTATTATAAATAAATATTATATTTACATTTGAAAAAAATTTAAAAATTATTATATTTTCATAGGTTATTACCTTCAAAAATTAAAAAAAAAATAAAAATAAATTTTTTGTTATATCATTGTTTAAATAAAATTTATAAACCACTAAATGCCTAAACACTTAAACCTCTAAACTCCTAAACACTAAAGCCCCTAAATACTTAAACCTTTAAACTCGTAAACCTAAAATATAATTTAAATAATTTATAAAAATATTAATTACAAAATAAATTATGAGTGATAAAAATATAATTTAAATAATTTATTTTTCATCAAAAAAAAATATGAGCTTATAAAAGAAGCAAAAAATAAAAAAAAATTATTATTTAGTAATAAATTGTACTTGGATTTTGAATATTTTTAGGTTTTGCAATTATATTTTAATTTATATCTATCATATTAATAATAGCATATTAATTTATTGTTTGATAATTGATATCATATCTATCAAAAAAATTGTTTATATTTAGTTTATATTATATATAATTATAATGTTTATTATTACTAAATATTATATTCACATTTTTAAAAAATTTTAAAATTATTATATTTTGAAAGATTATAACCTTTGAAAATGTGAAAAAATATCAAAAATAAATTTTTTGTTATTTCATTGTTTAAATAAAACCTATAAACCACTAAATGCCTAAAATTATAAATCGCTAAAATCATAAACGAAAAAACATCTAAATACTTAAAATATTAAACTAGTATACATTAATAATAATTCATAAATCTCATTTTAATTTTTATTCAGTATAATTTTAAATTTTAATTTTAATTATTTATCGTTTAATTTTTATAGAAATATTAATTATAAAATAAATTATTAGTGAGACAGATCAAATTTAAATTAGACTGGTATGCCCAAAATAATATAGAATAAATATCAATATTATATTTTTCATTATAATTTTAAATATTAATTTTAATTATTTATTAGTTTATTTTTATATTAATATTAATTAAAAAAAATTATGAGTTAGACAAATATAATTTATATAAATTAATTTTCATCAAAAAAATATAAATAAACTTTTTAAAAGAAAAAAAAATTTCAAAACAACAAATTATTATATAGTAATATATTTTGATTTCTTCTTAATCATTTTAGGTTTTTTTATTAGATTTTTATTCATATCTATCTTATTAATAATAGATTATAAATTTATTTTTTGATCATTTTTTGAATATCTATCAATAATATTGTTTATATTGAATTTATATGATATATAAATATAATGATTATTATAACTAGATATTGAATTCACTTTTGAAAAAAATTTAAAAATTATTATATTTTCAAAGGTTATAACCTTTGAAAATATTAAAAAATAATAAAAATAAATATTTTGTTATTTTAATTTTTAAATAAAAGCTACAAACCACTAAATCCATACACAATTAAATCAGTAACCTTTTAAGACCCGTAATGCCTAAATACATAAACCATTAAACTGCTATATGCTACTTAATAATTAATAAATTTAATTTTTATTTCAATTTATTATTATTTTAAATATTCATTTTATTTATTTATAAGTTTATTTTTATAGAAATATTTATTACAAAATAAATTATGAGTGCGACAAATATAATTTAAATAATTTATTTTTAATCAAAAAAAAATATAAGGTTATAAAAGAAGTAAAAATTTAAAAATTTAAAATTATTATCCAGTAATATTTAAAATTAAAAAAATATAATTTAAACCTTATATTTTTTAACATTAAAAAATATATAAGGTTATAAAATTGTTTATATTGAATTTATATGATATATAATTATTAAAATTAATATAAATAAATATTGTATTCACATTTCAAAAAATTTTATATATTATTATATTTTCAAAGTTATAACCTATGAAAATGAGAAAAAATTACAATTTTTTTTGTTATTTTATTGTTTTAATAAAACCTATAAACCACTAAATGCCTAAAAACATATATCGCTAAACTTTTAAACGATAAAACTTCAAAATACTTAAACTATTAAATTGGTATACATTAATAATAAATCATAAATATCATTTTTATTTTTTAAGTATACTTATAAATTTTTATTTTATTATTTATCAATTTATTTTATAGAAATATTAATTGCAAAATAAATTATTAGTGAGCCAGATCTATTTTAAATAATTTATTTTTTATCAAAAAAATATATATGCTTATAAAAAGAAGCAAAATTTTAGAAACAATAATTTAATATTTTGTAATATATTTTATTTTAATTTTGAATAATTTTAGTGTTTGCAATTATATTTTAATTTATATCATTCTTATTAATAATAGTTTATTAATTTTTATTAATCATTATTATAATATGTTTTAATAAAATTATTTTTATTTAGTTTACATTATATATAATTATTAAGAATATTATAACTAAATATTATATTAACATTTAAAAAAAATTAAAAATTATTATATTTACAAAGGTTATAACCATCAAAAATTAAAAAAAAATCAAAAAATTTAATTTTTTATTTTTTCATTCTTTAAACAAAAACTATAACTCACTAAAGTCCTAAACACTTAAATCACTAAACCCCAAAACAGCTAAATACTTAAACCATAAAACCAGTATATCACGGATAATAAATAATAAATCTAAATTTTTTTGTATTCAAAATAATTTTAAATATTCATTTTTATTATTTATTAGTTTATTTTATAGAATTATAAATTAAAAAAAATTATGTGGAAGACAAATATAATTTAAATAATTTACTTTTAATAACAAATAAATATAAACTTATAAAAAGAAGCAAAACATCAACAAAATTATTAATTAGTATTATATTTTACTTTGATTTTGAATAGATTTACGTTTTGCAAATATATTTTAAAAAATATCTATCTTATTAATAATAGTTTATTAAATTATTTGGTCATCATTAACATAATATCTATCAATATAATTGTTTATATTGAATTAACATGATATATAATTATTAAGATATCATAACTAAATATAGTATTCACATATAAAATAAATTTAAAAATTGTTATATTTTGAAAGGTTATAACTTCAAAAATGATAAAAAATTACAAAAATAAATTTTTTGTTATATCATTATTTAAATAAAACTTATAAACCATTAAATGCCTCAATACATAAATCTCTAAACTCCTAAACCTCGAAGCCCCTAAATACCAAAACATTTAAACTCATAAACCTTAAATATAATTTAAATAATTTATAGATATATTAATTACAAAATAAATTATGAGTGATAAATATAATTTAAATAATATATCTTTCATCAAAAAAATATACAAGCTTATAAAATGATGCAAAAACTATAAAAAAATTATTATTTAGTAATAAATATTACTTTGATTTTGAATCATTTTATGTTTTTTAATTATATTTTAATTTATATCTATCATATTAATAATAGTTTATTAAATTTTTTTAATAATTGATATAATATTTATCAATAAAATTATTTATATTTATTTTATATTATATATAGTTATAATGATTATTATTACAAAATATTGTATTCACATTTCAAAAAAAATTTAAAATTATTATATTTTCAAATGTTATGACATTTGAAAATTTGAAAAAATATCAAAAATAAATTTTTTGTTATTTCATTGTTTAAATAAGAGCTATAAACCATTAAATGCCTAAATACTTAAATCAATAACTTCTAAATCTCGAAAACCCTAAATAGATAATTTTTTTTAAATAGGTATATCATAAATAATAAATAATAAATAATAAATCTCATTTTTATTTTTTTCATTATAATTTTAAATATTCATTTTAATTATTTATTTGTTTATTTCTATATAAATATTAAATATAAAATAAATGATAAGTTAAAAAAATATAATTTATATAAATTATTTTTCAACAAAAAAATATAGATAAACTTATTAAAAGAAGAAAAAAATTAAAAACAAAACATTATTATATAGTAATATATTTTACTTTGTTTCTGAATCATTTTAGGTTTTGTAATTATATTTTAATTGATATTTAACTTATTAATGGTAGATTTTTAATTTATTTTTTGATCATTATTAGAATATTTATCAATAAAAATATCTATATTTAATTTATATGATATATAAATTTAATAATTATTATAACGAAATATTATATTCACTTTTGAAAAAAATTTCTAAATTATTATATTTTCAAAGATTATAACCTTTGAACATGTGAAAAAAAAAATATTTTTTTTTATTTTTTCATTGTTTAAATAAAACCTATAAATCACTAAATGCCTAAACACTTAAATCACTAAACTACAAAATCATGATACCCCTATATAGATATTCGTTTAAACGGGTATCCCCTAAATAATAATTAATAAATCTCATTTTTAGTTGTTTTCATTTTAAATTAAAAAATTCATTTTGATCATTTAGTTTTTTATTTATATATATATATATTAATTATAAAATAAATTATGAATTAAAAATATAATTTATAAAAATAATTTTTCATCAAAAAATAGATAAGCTTATAAAAAGAATAAAAAGTTAAAAACAAATAATTATTATTAAGTAATATATTTTGCTTTTCTTTTGAATCTTTTTAAGTTTTGATATTATATTTTAAGTAATATCAATCTTATTCATAATAAATTTTTAATTTATTTTTTGATAATTATTAGAATATCTATCAATAAAATTGTTAATATTGAATTTATATGATATATAATTATTATGATTTTTATAAATAAATATTTATTCACTTTTTAAAATAATTTAAAAATTATAATATTTTCAAAGGTTATAACCTTTGAAAATATCAAAAAATTATAAAAATAATTTTTTTTTATTTTTTTTCTTAAATAAATCCTATAAATCACTAAATGCATACACAGTTAAATCAGTAAACTCATAAACCCCGTAATGCCTAAATACATAAACCATTAAACTGCTATATCCGACTTAATAATTAATAAATCTAATTTTTATTTCTATTTATTATAATTTTAAATATTCATTTTAATTATTTATTAGTTTATTTTTATAGAAATATTTATTACAAAATAAAGTATGAGTACGAAAAATATAATTTAATTAATTTATTTTTAATAAAAAAAATATATGCTAATAAAAGAAGTAGAAATTTAAAAATAAAAAATTATTATCCAGTAATATATTTTACTTTAATTTTGAATCAATTTGGGTTTTGTAAATATTTTTTAATTAATATCTATATTTTTATTAATAGTTTATTAATTTAATTTTTGATCATTATTATATTATCTATCAATAAAATTGTTTATATTGAATTTATATGATATATAATTATTAATATTATTAAAAATAAATATTGTATTCACATTTCAAAAAATTGTAAATATTATTATATTTTCAAAGGATATAACCTACAAAAATGATAACAAATTATAGAAATTTTTTTTGTTATTTTATTTTTTTATATAAAACCTATAAACCACTAAAAGACTAAAAACATAAATTGCTAAACTCCTAAGGACAAAACATCTAAATACATAAACTATTAATTTGGTATACATTAATAATAATTCATAAATCTCATTTTAATTTTTATTCAGTATAATTTTAAATTTTTATTTTAATTATTTATTAGTTTATTTTTTTAGAAATATTAATTACAAAATAAATTATTAGTGAGATAGATCTAATTTAAATTAAAATAGTATCTCTAAATAATAATTAATAAATAATAAATTTAATTTTTTTTCATTATAATTTTAAATATTCCTTTTAATTATTTATTTTTTTATTTATATATAAATATTAATTACAAAATAAATTATGTGTTAGACAAATATAATTTATATAAATTATTTTTCATTATAAAAATATAGATAAACTTATTAAAAGAAGAAAAAATTCAAAAACAAAAAAATATTATATAGTAATATATTTTTCTTTGCTTCTGAATCATTTTAAGTTTTGTAATTATATTTTAATTAATATATATCTTATTATTAATGGATTATTAATTTATTATTTGATTATTATTAGAATATTTATCAATAGAATTATTTATATTGAATTTATATAATATATAAATATAATGATTAGTATAAATTAATATTGTATTCACATTTGAAAAAATTTAAAAATTATTATATTTACAAAGGTTATAACCTTTGAAAATATCAAAAAAAAATAAAAATAAATTTTTTGTTATTTTATTTTTTAAATAAAACCTATAAACCACTCAATTCTAGGGGTGCTCATGGGACGGGACGGAATGGGGATTACAAATCTCCAGTCCCCTTCCATAGTTCAGAGATTTTTTTTGAAGATCCAGACCTATCCCATAGGTAGAAAATATCAGGAAGGGACGGGATAGATATAAGGGATTTTGGGTAGGAGAAAACTGTTCCGGGATGAAATGGAGTATGGACATTTTTTTCAATTTATTTTTTTCAAACCGGCAAAGTTAGTTCATGTCTAAACTTTTGTTGTACCATTTATCATTCCTTAGTTATGTATCTTTCAAACTCAAATTGGGCCAATTTTTTGTTGTCAAATAGGCTGAATACCACAAACGAGTTCCATTACCTTGTCAAAAGCTTTGATGTGTAGAAAAGGATAGAAATGTTAAATAGAACGGGACCGAGTTGTGTGATTAATTTGGTTCTTTGTTTTGTCACAAGTTGGCTTTGTTAAGCCGAGTGAAAGTTAACCATAATAGCAATACTACATTTTTTAAACAATTACTTAAAATATTAAGGAATAGCTAAAGATGACCATAAACATTGGTAGCATCAATTACTACTTAAGTAATTGCAAAAATTAGGTATCTTAATATAACAAAAAAAAATACAACTAATAACAACCATGATAATAATCATTTCAAAGGTCCGTCCCGAAACATCAACGAAAATCCAAACCCAATTAATTATCTCTTCTACAACTCCTCCCTTTTCTTCCTCCAATGTAGAAGGACAACCAAAGATGAAAATGTGTTAATCATGTAGACATAAATTTTTAAGATGAAAGAGTAATAAAAAAACAAAATATTACCTTATAAAATTTAATACACCCATTCCAAATTTAGTTGGCCAACTATAGTTGGAAGAATATTTGGATCTTGAGACCCCTCTGAAAATTGTAATTGAACCATATTTTTATTAAATCGAATGAATAAAATAAGTAAAAGTGAAATTAAAATTTATAAGATTTGTTTACTATCCTAATTCATTATCATCAAGGTCTTGAACTAATTCTTCAATTTCAATAGGTTTGTTTGAGCTTCTCAACCAATCTTGTAGACATCAAAGAACTTCAGCTGTAATAGGTGTTAAAGAACTCCTAAATTTATCAAAAGTTCTCCCTCCAGTGCTAATTTTAGATTCGTAGGCCACAGTAGATGCTTAGATAGCAAATACATCCCTTGCTACATTTGCCAAAGAAGGATACCTAATCTCATTTACCTTCCACCAGTTTAGAAGATCAAAATCAATTCTATTTTTTTCAAGTTTGTCCTCCGGGTATGTATCCAACTGTTCCAAAGCTGCAACTTCTTGTTCTTTCTCCAATTCAACAAAAAAAATCATCAACATAAGTATCACTACCATTAAATAAATCATCATTTTTCTTCGACACAAAAGAAGAGAAATCATCTTCTTTTGATTCATCTTCATTTAAATCTTTATAATCATCCATCATCTCATTTAAAGCATTTATAACCTTTTTTCACCAAATTTTTAGCCAATTCCTCACCATAATGCTAAGTGTACGTTACCTTCAGATATTTGAGCTTATACTAGGATCCAACACTACTGCTACAAAAAGCATAATATTTGTTGACTGAAGAGAACCCCAATATTTGGTGAATTTATGCCTCATTTTCAGACCCATTTCAGACACCATTGTATATCTGCTATTTTCACAAAGCTCAATTTTTTTTCAAAATTCGAATAATCTCATGAAAATAAATGCTAGAGGTAGAATATTATGAGCCAGATATTTTACAATTTACCTCATAAAAAGTTTTCAAGAAATGTTCCAAAATTTTGGCATTTGTTCAGTCTCTCTTGGTCGGAATGTTTGAACCAAACTCCTTTAAAAACCTTTTGTCTTTGTCCTCCAACTTATCAAATTCTTTTTGATATTGTATATTAGTGTGTAGCATCAAATAAGTTGAATTAAATCTTGTAAGACAATCTAATTGCAATGAAGATCTATATGTCAAGTTTGCTTCTTCAACACATAACTTAAACATATATAATCTTTTTGGACTGCTCCTCACATATTGCACCATACCTCTATTTTTTGAATAGCACCCTCAACTACTGCAATGCCATCTCTAATAATTAAGTTTAAGATATGAGTAAAACATCTCATATGAAAATGCTCGCCTCTCAAAGGTACAACACTTTTCTTCACAAGCTTTTTTTTTCAATTGTTCAACTGCAACATCATTATTTGATGCATTGTCAACAGTAATTCACACCTACTTTCTCAAACCCCATTCATTCATGCAAAACTCAATAGCATTTCTAATATTAACTCCTGAATGACTTTTAATTACACAAAAGTTCACCAGCCTTTTATGCATATTCCATTGAGAATCAATGAAATTTTCATGCAAAACATATATAAGACAAATTTTGAATGCTAGTCCAAGTGTCGGTAGTCAATGAAACTCTACAACAATGAGATGATATATTATCAAATAATTTCTTCTTTTCCTTTATAAACTAAGAAAAACAATCCCTCTGTGTGGGGTTCCTAGATGGAATTTTGAATTGAGGCACACTAACTTCACAAAACTCATTAAACTCATCTCTCTCAACAAAACAAAATGGCAATTCATCTTTTATGATCATTTTCACCAAAGACTCCCAAACTAGTTGTTGATCGAATTGCCAACAAGTTAATTTGTTATCCTTTGAACTAGTACCTTTAATGAAACTCAACAACGATTAAGACTTGTCTTACCTTTGTGAGCTTCTATTAATTCTTTTTTGTGATCTAGTACCATGATCACTTTTTGCCAAGTATTCTCTCCTACACCATATACAAGCTGCCCTACTAGTATCATTTCCCCCTGAATCAACTAATATCTCATAAGTTTACCCAACAGCAGACTTATACTTTTTATGAGCATGAGGTTCAGATGTACCTTTACTTTCTTTTACAATTGGAATTGAAGAACCTGGCGTAACAATTGGAGGGTTCATGAAAGGATGATAATTGGATTTACCAGTACTTTGATTATTTGAGATTGATCATCTTCAATTTATTTTATTTTTCGTTTACCGCTGGATTGTGCCATCTGCATTGCCATTAATTAATATGATATGGTAAGCATAAATACATATAAATATTTAAAACAAGCAAACTCTACAAAACTGATTGTAACATATTCAGCCCACTCATTCGGCCCAACCACAACACTACAACCAATACTCAATAAAATTGACTGAGACACATAATAATAATAATTAATCACTCAATTCTCGTCATAAAAACAAACCAAAAGGCTGGTGGCATCTGCGACAGGGTGGAGGCAACCAGAAGTAGGATGGACATAGGCCGGACCTAATTGAACACGGATGGAACGGCATGAGGTGGCCTGGAATTCATCGGAACAGCAATAGGTGGGTCGGAATTGAATGGGCAGTAGCGGAATTGGTGGCATCTTCGTGATATATATATATATATATTCCTGGTTCTAGTATAGGTTTTTTAGGACGGGACGGTTCTCGAGATGTATTTTGATTAAGATCCGGAACCGTCCCAAAAGAAAAAATATGTGATAGAACGGTATGAGACAAGTAAAGTCAATGGATTTTCTCAGTACCGATTCCTTCGGGACAAGACTACGGGTCGTGTCGCGAATCTCTGAGTCCCATGAGCAACCCTACTAAATGCATATAAATTTAAATCAGTAAACTTCAAAACCCCGTAATGCCTAAATACATAAACCATTAAACCGGTAAATACTACTTAATAATTAATAAACCTAATTTTTATTGCTATTTATTATATTTTTAAATATTCATTTTAATTATTTATTAGTGTATTTATTACGAAATAAATTATGAGTGGGACAAATATAATTTAAATAATATATTATTTATTTAATTAAAATATACGCTTATAAAAGAAGTATAAATTTAAAAATTAAAAATTATTATCAAGTAATATAAGTTACTTTAATTTTGAATCATTTTGGGTTTTGTAAATATTTTTTAATTAATATCTATCTTAATATTAATAGTTTATAAATTTAATTTTTGATTATTATTATAATATCTATCAATAAAATTATTTATATTAAATTTATATGATATATAATTATTAATATTATTTTAACAAAATATTGTATTAAAATTTCAAAAAATTTTAAATATTATTATATTTTCAAATGTTATAACCTTTAAAAATGATAAACAATTATAAAATTTTTTTTTGTTATTTTATTTTTTTAAATAAAACCTATAAACCACTAAAAGCATAAAAACATAAATCACTAAACTCCTAACGACAAAACCTCTAAATATTTAAATCATTAAACTGGTATACATTAATAATAAATCATAAATCTCATTTTAATTTTTATTCAGTATAATTTTAAATTTTTATTATAATTATTTATTTGTTTATTTTTTTATAGAAATATTAATTATAAAATAAATTATTAGTGAGACAGATCTAATTTAAATTAAAATAGTATTCCTAAATAATAAATAATAAATCTCATTTTTTTTAATTATAATTCTAAATATTCATTTTAATTATTTATTTGTTTATTTATATATGAATATTAATTACAAAATAAATTGAGCTAGACATAAATAATTTATATAAATTATTTTTCATCAAAAAATTATAGATAAACTTTTTAAAAGAAAAAAGATTTTCAAAACAAAAAATTATTATAAGTAATATATTTTTCTTTGCTTATGAATCATTTTAGGTTTTGTAATTATATATTAATTGATATCTATCTTATTAATAATTAATAATTAATTTATTTTTTGATCATTATTATAATATTTATCAATAAGAATATTTATATTGAATTTATATCATATATAAATTTAATAATTATTATAACTAAATATCGTATTCACTTTCGAAAAAAGTTTTAAAATTTTTATATTTTCAAAGATTATAACCTTTGAACATATGAAAAAATAAAAAAATTATTTTTTTTGTAATATCATTATTTAAATAAAACCTATAAATCACTAAATGCCTAAACACTTAAATCACTAAACTACAAAATCTCGTTACCCCTATATAGATAATCCTTTAAACCGGTATACCCAAAATAATAATTAATAAATCTCATTTTTATTTGTTTTCATTATAATTTAAAAAATTCATTTCGATTGTTACGTTATATATATATATATATTAATTATAAAATAAATTATGAGTTAAAAATATAATTTAAAAAAATAATTTTTCATCAAAAAATAGATACGCTTATAAAAAGAATAAAAATTTAAAAATGAATAATTATTATTAAGTAATATATTTTGCTTTGCTTTTGAATCATTTTAGGTTTTGAAATTATATTTTAAGTAATATCAATCTTATTCATAAAATATTTTTAATTTATTTTTTGATAATTATTAGAATATCTATCAATAAAATTGTTTATATTGAATTTATATGATATATAATTATCATGATTATTATAAATAAATCCTGTATTCACTTTTGAAAAAAATTTTAAAATTATTATATTTTCAAAGGTTTTAATCTTTAAAAATGATAAAGAATACAAAAAATAAATTTTTTGTTATTTCATTTTTAAATAAAACCTTTAGACCACTAAATGTTTACTTACTTAAATCAGTAGCTCATAAAACCCGAAACCCCTAAATACATAAACCTTATAACAGTTGTATACTACTTAATAAATTATAAATCTCATTTTTATTTCTATTTATTATAATTTTAAATATTCATTTTAATTATTTTTATTTTAATTTTTTAGAAAAATTAATTACAAAATAAATTTCGAGTGAGACATATATTATTTATAAAATTTATTTTTAATAATAAAAAAATATAAGCTTATAAAAAGATGGAAAATTTTAAAAATTAAATATTATTATTTAGTAATATATTTTTATTTGATTTTGAATCATTTTGTGTTATGTAAATATATTTTAATTAATATTTATATTATTAATAATAGTTTATTAATTTAATTTTTGATCATTATTATAATATCTATCATTAAAATTATTTATATTGAATTTATAGTATATATAATTAGTAAGATTAATATAATTATACATGTATTCACATTTCAAAAGATTTTAAAAATTATTTTATTTTCAAAGGTTATAACCTTTGAAAATCAAAAAAAAATCTTAAAAAAATCAAAAAAAAATATTTTTATTATATAAATAAAACCTATTACCACTAAATGCATAAAAAAATAAATTGCTAAACTCTAAAACGACAAAACCGCTAAATAATCGATCTATTAAAAATGTATACCATATATAATTTTTGGACAATTGTGCTTCCATGGTAATGAGATTGAGATACAGAAACACAGAAACAACAGAAAACAAGCAATATATATATCTCAATTTAGCAACCATCCATGATAGAATCAAAAAAATGAGAAATAATAACCGAAAATAATGTGGTTATCTAGTCCCTCAGTACGACTAGCTAAATCCACCATAAAATACTTTTGCGTATAGATTAAAGCAACATAAATATCTTACAGTATGCAGCACACAAAATAGTCACGATAAATCGCACAGAGAGAAGAGAGAGAGATGATGAACAGTTCCACGTGTCCAAAAACAGCAACCCAAAAAAAAAATTACCAAACATTTTATATTAAAATTTCTCTTGGTTCATTTAACCGGAGCGGGTCGGATCATGAGTCGGGTCAGGCTCTGCTCCAATTTCGACATGCTGTCCAGTCAGCGAGACCTCCGTTATTGTGTAACTGCTACATCCCTGGGCTCTTAATATTTACTTTCCTACACTTACATGAAAATATTAAAAAAGAAAAAATATTTGTTTATACAAACAGATTATCATAAAATAAATTACATATACAGTAATAATAAATCTTAAATCTCATTTTAATTTGTATTCATTATAATTTTAAATATTTATTAGTTTATTTTTTATAGAAATATTAATTATAAAATAAATTATGAGTGACAAATATAATTTAAATAATATATTTTTCATCAAAAAAAAAATATAAGCTTATAAAATGATGCAAAAACTAAAAAAAAATTTATTTAGTAATAAATTTTACTTTGATTTTGAATCATTTTAGGTTTTTTAATTATATTTTAATTTATATCTATCATATTAATAATAGTTTATTAATTTATTTTTTGATAATTGATATCCTATTTATCAATAAAATTATTTATAATTAGTTTATATTATATATAATTATAATGATTATTATTACTAAATATTTTATTCACAATTTAAAAAAGTTTAAAATTATTATATTTTCAAATGTTATAATTTTTGAAAATGTGAAAAAATTACAAAAATAATTTTTTTGTTATTTCATTGTTTAAATAAATCCTATAAACAACTAAATGCCTAAATACTTAAATTAATAACTCCTAAATCTCAAAATCGCTAAATAGAGAATCATTTTAAACTGGTATACCCTAAATAATAAATAATAAATCTCAATATTATTTTTTTCATTATTATTTAAAATATTCATTTTAATTATTTATTCATTTATATTTATATAATTAATAATTATAGAATAGATTGAGTTAGACAAATATAATTTATATAATTATTTTTCATAAAAAAATATAGATAAACTTTTTAAAAGAAAAATTTTCAAAACAAAAAATTATTATATAGTAATATATTTTGCTTTATTTCTGAATCATTTTAGGTTTTATAATTATATTTAAATTGATATATATCTTATTAATAATAGATTATTAATTTATACTTTGATCAATATTAGAATATTAATCAATAAAAAAATTTATATTGAATTTACATGATATATAAATATAATAATTATTATAACTAAATATAGTATTCACTTTTGAAAAAAATTTAAAAATTATTATATTTTCAAAGGTTATAACCTTTGAAAATATCAAAAATAAAAAAAAATAAATTTTTTGATATTTTTTTTAAATAACACCTATAAACCCCGTAATGCATACACAGTTAAATCAGTAAACTCCTAAACCCCGTAATGCCAAAATACATAAACCATTCAACCACTATATACTACTTACTAATTAATAAATCTAATTTTTAATTCTATTTATTATAATTTAAAATATTCATTTTAATTATTTATTAGTTTATTTTTATAGATTTATTACAAAATAAATTATGAGTGCGACAAATATAATCTAAAAAATCTATATGCTTATAAAATAAGTAAAAATTTAAAAATTAAAAATAATTATCTAGAAATATATTTTACTATAATTTTGAATCAATTTGGGTTTTGTAATTATTTTTTAATTAATATCTATATTAATATCAATAGTTTATAAATTTAATTTTGATCATTATTATAATATATATCAATAAAATTGTTTATTGAATTTATATGATATATAATTATTAATATTATTATAACTAAGTATTGTATTCATATTTCAATAAATTTTAAATATTATTATATTTTAAAAGGTTATAACCTATGAAAATGAGAAAAAATTATAGCAAATTGTTTTGAAATTTTATTTTTTTAAATAAAACGTATAAACGACTAAAAGCCTAAAAACATAAATCGCTAAAATCCTAAATGAAAAAACCTCTAAATACATAAACCATTAAACTGATATACAGTAATAATAAATCATTAATCTCATTTTAAATTTTATTTAGTATAATTTTAAATTTTTATTTTAATTATTTATTAGTTTATTTTTATAGAAATATTAATTACAAAATAAATTATTAGTGAGACAAATCTAATTTAAATTAAAACACTATCACTAATTATAAATAATAATTCTCATTTTTTTTCATTATAATTTTAAATATTCATTTTAATTATTTATTTGTTTATTTATATATAAATATTAATTACAAAATAAATTGAGCTAGACAAAAATAATTTATATAAATTATTTTTCATCAAAAAATTATTAATAAACTTTTTAAAAGAAAAAAAATTTACTAAACAAAAAATTATTATATAGTAATATATTTTGCTTTGCTTCTGAATCATTTTAGGTTTTGTAATTATATTTTAATTAATATCTATCTTATTAATAATAGATCATTAATTTATTTTTTGATCATTATTAGAATATTTAATTATAAAATTGTTTATATTGAATTTACATGATATTTAATTATAAAGATATAAATAAATATTATAATCACATTTGAAAATAATTTAAAAATTATTATATTTTTAAAGGTTATCATCTTTGAAAATGAGATAAAATCACAAAAATTAATTTTTTGTTATTTTATTGTTTATATAAAACCTTTAAACTACTAAATGCATCAATGATTAAACTCCTAAACCGCAAAACCCTTAAATACTTAAACCTTTAAACCATCTTTTAAGATTTAAGTATTTATAAATAATATATAAATATCTATCAATAAATAATAGTTTATTAACTGATTTTTTGATCATTATTATATTTATATTTATATTTAGTTTATTAATATCTTTCAATAAAATTGTTTATTTTTAATTTACATGATATATAATTATTAATTTTATCATAACTAAATATTATATTCACATTTGAAAAAAATATAAAAATTATTATAATTATAATGGTTATAACCTTCAAAATTGATAAAAAATTTGAAATATAATTTTTTTGTTATTTCATTATTTAAATAAAACATATAAACTACTAAATGCCTAAACACTTAAATCACTAAACTCCTAAATACTTAAACCATTAAACCAGTATATCCTAAATAATTAATCATAAATCTCATTTTGATTTGTATTCATTATAATTTTAATATTCATTTTAATTATTTATTTATAATATATTTTATAAGCTTATAATTCTCATTTTAATATTATTTATTAGTATTATTTATTTGTAATATATTTATTACTAATATATTTTATTAGTAATTTTATTCTCATTTTTATTTGCAAACTAAAATTATGAATGAGACAAATATAATTTAAATAATTTATCTTCATCAAAAAAATTTATAAGCTTATAAAAAGAATTCAAAATTTAAAAATAAAAAATTATTATTTAGTACTATATTTTAGTTTGATTTTGAATCGTTTTAGGTTGTGCAAATATATTTTAATTAATATCTATGTTATTATAATAGTTTATTAATCTATTTTATGATTAGTATTATAATATTGATCGATAAAATTATTTATATTGAATTTACATGATATATAATTTTTATGATTATTATAATTAAATATTGTATTAACATTTGAAAAAAAATTAAAAATTATAAAATTTTCAATGGTTATAATCTTTAAAATGAGAAAAGATCATAAAAATAATTTTTTGTTATTTAATTATTTAAATATAACCTAAAAACCACAAAATACCTAAATACTTAAATTACTAAACTCCTAAATCCTGATACAACTACACCACACACACATAGCGACAGACCATAGTACACACGTGCGCATATTCTTGTCCATTTTGGCGTAGCATTTAGAGGGGCCAGCAAGTCCTAGAAGCAGGCAGAGGTATGGGCCACCAGCTTGTAGAGGGGCCCACTAGCAAGTAGGGATGATAACATTCAGAAAACTGACGAGATCGAGAAAAGTTGTCGGGAGTAAACCCAGGAGTAGCTAGGAGTGGGTCCCACTAGCCCTATAAGGCATCATTGAGGGCCACCCAACCATAGCCCAACAGGAGTAGCGGGTAATCCATGATTAATTGGAGAGCCAGCAAAATCCGAAGCATCACCAGGTAGGGCCAGAAAGCAATGGAGTCCAGACCAGTCACACGCGATCGAAAGATTAAAACTTGTTGTTTATGTTTGTAGTCTTATTTATATTTTGGACTTTGTATGCAAAATGTACTTGTAGAGACGGATCATGAAATACTCACACACACAATCTTGTCTGTTCTCTATGTAGCATGCAATGAGGGCAACTGAACCCTTGAGTGTCTCTAAGTGGGGCCTACTAATGCATTTTGTAAATACACATTAGGAGATGCTACACTCCCGGGAGCAAAAGACTGATCGTTATAGCATTTTGTAATTTTACTTGTATTCTAGCTTGGTTGTAACGGCGTAGATAATTGATCTCTAGAATGGAAATCATCACACATGCACACCGATGCCTTCATATTTTTTGATATTTTTTCGGTGCAACATACAGACACTTCTTGAAGCTCGAGGAGGAAGCATTCTAACCCAAGAGATACTCTTTTGAGGATCATTGGAGCAAAAGAATGTGGAATTCAGAGGTGAGAATGATTTGACAAAGTTCCGTAGATATGGACTTGTGGATTTATGGGTATTCAGTTTACATGTATTCCATTACATAGCAATGACATAGGCAAATGCTTGATACATGTCACACAGATGCACAATCTTATATTTGCATAGTTTTAATATGGTACTTCATTCAGGTTCCTCCAAAAGGCTTGGACAAATCCAAATGGAAAGTACGCAGTGCGCATAATGACTCAATGCAACTCTAAGTCCGGGAATGCCAGGTGATTTTAGTTGTATTTGTATGCTTGGAATTATTAGGCATTATGTTTTTGTATGTATTTTATGCATAGAATAATTA
>JAREIK010002095.1:27137-130762 GCA_029783825.1 Sapria himalayana | reverse complement strand
TTGAATCGATTTGGGTTTTGTAATTATTTTTTAAATAATATCTATCTTAATATCAATAGTTTATAAATTTAATTTTGATCATTTTATAATATATATCAATAAAATTGTTTATATTGAATTTATATGATATATAATTATTAATATTATTATAACTACGTATTGTATTCACATTTTAAAAAATTTTAAATATTATTATATTTTCAAAGGTTATAACCTATGAAAATGAGAAAAAATTATAGAAATTTTTTTTGATAATTTATTTTTTTAAATTAAACGTATAAACCACTAAAAGCCTAAAAACATAAATCGCTAAAATCCTAAATTAAAAAACCTCTAAATACTTAATTTATTAAACTGATATACAGTAATAATAAATCATAAATCTCATTTTAAATTTTATTTAGTATAATTTTAATTTTTTTTTAAATATTTATCAGTTTATTTTTATAGAAATATTAATTACAAAATAAATTATTAGTGAGAAATATCTAATTTAAATTAAACTGGTATCCCTAAATAATAAATAATAAATCTCATTTTTTTGATTATAATTATAAATATTCATTTTAATTATTTATTTGTTTATTTTTATAAAAATATTAATTATAGAATAAATAATGAGTTAGACAAATAATATTTATATAAATTATTTTTCATCAAAAAAATAGAAATAAACTATTTAAAAGAAAAAAAATTTCAAAAAAAAATTATTATATAGTAATATATTTTGCTTTGCTTTTAAATCATTTTAGGTTTTCTAATTATATTTTAATTCATATCTATCTTATTAATAATAGATTATTAATTTATTTTTTGATCATTATTATAATATTTATCAATAAAATTGTTAATATTGAATTTATATGATATATAAATATAATGATTATAATAACTAAAGATTGTATTCACTTAAGAAAAATATTTAAAATTTATTGTATTTTGAAAGGTTATAACCTTTGAAATTATCAAAAAATAACAAAAATAAATTTTTGTTATTTTATTTTTTAAATAAAACATATAAACTACTAAATGCATATATAGGTAAATCAGTAAACTCTTAATTACATAAATCATTAAACCACTATATACTACATAATAATAAATAAATCGAAATATTTATTTATTTATTATAATTTTAAATAGTGATTTTAATTATTTATTAGTTTATTTTTATAAAATATTTATTACAAAATAAATTATGAGTGCGACAAATATAATTTAAATAATTTATTTTTAATCAAAAAATATATATACAGTTGTAAAAGAAGTAAAAATTTAAAAATTATTATACAGTAATTTATTATAGTTTAATCTTGAATCGATTTGGGTATTGTATATAATTTTTAATTAATATCTATCATATTATTAATAGTTTATTAATTTAATTTTTAATCATTATTATATTATCTATCAATAAAATTGTTTATATTGAATTTATATGATATATAATTATTAATATTAAAATAACTAAATATTGTATTCACATTTAAAAAAAATTTAAATATTATTATATTTTCAAAGGTTATAAACTGTGAAAATTAGAAAAAATTACAAATTATTTTTTTGTTATTTTATTGTTTAAATAAAACCTATAAACCACTAAATGCCTAAAAACATAAATTACTAAACTTCTAAACGACAAAACCTCTAAATACTTAAACCATTCAACATGTGTACATTAATAAAAAATCATAAATCTCAATTTAATTTTTATCAAGTATAATTTTAAATTTTTATTTTAATTATTTATCATTTTATTTTTATAGAAATATTTATAAAAATTAAATTATTAGTGAGACAAATCTAATTTAAATAATTTTTTTTTCAAAAAATATATATAACCTTATAAAAAAGGCAAAATTTTAAAAACAAAAAATTATTATTTAGTAATATATTTTATTTTGATTTTGAATCATTTTAGATTTTGTAATTATATTTTAATTTATATCATTCTTATTAAATATAGTTTATAATTTTTTATTGACCATTATTATAATATGTATTAATAAAATTATTTATATTGAGTTTACATTTATATAATTATTAAGATTATTATAATTGAATATTATATTCACATTTTAAAAAAATTAAAAATTATTATAATTTCAAAGGTTATAACCTTCAAAAATTAAAAAAAAACAAAAAATTAAATTTTTTATTTTTTCATTCTTCAAATAAAAACTATAAATCACTAAAGGCCTAAACACTTAAATCACTAAACCCCAAAACACCTAAATACTTAAACCATTAAACTTAGTATATCCTGAATAATAATAATAAATCTCTATATTATTTGTATTCATTATAATTTTAGATATTCATTTTATTATTTATTAGGTTTATTTTTATAGAATTATAAATTAAAAATAAATTCTGAGGAATACAAATATAATTTAAATAATTTACTTTTAATAACAAAAAATATAAACTTATAAAAAGAATCAAAACATTAAAGAAAGTATTATTTTGTAATATATTTTACTTTGATTTTGAATAAATTTAAGTTTTGCAAATATATTTAAAATAATATCTATCTTATTAATAATAGTTTATTAACTTATTTTTTATTATTAATATTTTATATTTCAATATAATTATTTATAATGAATTTACATGATATATAATTATTAAGATTATCATAAATAAATATAGTATTCACATATAAAAAAAATTTAAAAATTTTTATATTTTCAAAGTTTATAACCTTCAAAAATGAGAAAAAATAACAAAAATAAATTTTTTGTTATATCATTGTTTAAATAAAACTTATAAACCATTAAATGCCTAAATACATAAATATCTAAACTCATAAGCCCCGAAACCCTTAAATACTTAAATCTTTAAACTCGTAAACCTTAAATATAATTTAAATAATTTATAGAAATATTAATTACAAAATAAATTATGAGTGATACAAATATAATTTAAATAATATATTTTTCATCAAAAAAACATATAATCTTATAAAATGATGCAAAAACTAAAAATTAATTATTTTTTAGTAATAAATTTTACTTTGATTTTGAATCATTTTAGGTTTTTTAATTATATTTTAATTTATATCTATCATATTACTAATAGTTTATTAATTTATTTTTTGATAATTGATATTATATCTATCAATAAAATTGTTTATATTTTAGTTTATATTATATATAGTTATAATATTTATTATTACTAAATATTGTATTCACATTTTTTAAAAAATTTAAAATTATTATATTTTCGAATGTTATAACCTTTGTAAATTTGAAAAAATATCAAAAATAAATTTTTTGTTATTTCATTGTTTGAATAAAACCTATAAACAATTAAATGCCCAAATACTTAAATCAATAACTTCTAAATCTCCAAAACCCTAAATAGATAAATTTTATTAACATTTATATCCTAAATAATAAATAATAAATCTCATTTTTATTTTTTTCATTATAATTTTTAATATTCATTTTAATTATTTATTTGTTTATTTTTATATAAATATTAATTACAAAATAAATTATAAGTTAGACAAATATATCTTATATAAATTATTTTTCAACAAAAAAATATAGATAAACTTAATAAAAGAATAAAAAAATTAAAAACAAAAAATATTATATAGTAATATATTTTGTGTTGTTTATGAATCATTTTAGGTTTTGTAATTATATTTTAATTGATATCTAACTTATTAATAATAGATTATTAATTTATTTTTTGATCATTATTAGAATATTTATCAATAAAAATGTTTATATTGAATTTAAATGATATATAAATTTAATAATTATTATAACTAAATATAATATTCACTTTGGAAAAAAGTTTTAAAATTTTTATATTTTCAAAGATTATAACCTTTCAACATGTGAAAAAAAAAAATTTTTTTTTTGTTATTTTATTGTTTAAATAATACCTTTAAATCACTAAATGCCTAAACACTTAAATTACTAAACTACAAAATCCCGATACCCCTATATAGATAATCCTTTAAACCGTTATACCCTAAATAATAATTAATAGATCTCATTTTTATTTGTTTTCATTATAATTAAAAAAAATTATTTTGATTGTTAAGTTTTTTATTTATATATATATATAGTAATTATAAAATAAATTATGAGTTAAAAATATAATTTATAAAAATAATTTTTCTTCAAAAAATAGATAAGTTTATAAAAAGAATAAAAATTTAAAAACAAATAATTATTATTAAGTAATATATTTTGCTTTGCTTTTGAATCATTTTAGGTTTTGATATTAAATTTTAAGAAATATTAATCTTATTCATATTAGATTTTAAATTTATTTTTTGATAATTATTAGAATATCTATCAATAAAATTGTTTATATTGAATTTATATGATATATAATTATTATGATTATTATAAATAAATATTTTATTCACTTTGAAAAAAATTTAAAAATTATTATATTTTCAATGGTTATAATCTTAAAAAATGAGAAAGAATACAAATAATAAATTTTTTGTTATTTCTTTTTTAAATAAAACCTATAGACCACTAAATGTTTACTTACTTAAATCAGTAGCTCATAAAACCCGAAACCCCTAAATACATAAACCTTATAACAGCTGTATACTACTTAATAAATAATAAATCTCATTTTTATTTCTATTTATTATAATTTTAAAAATTCATTTTAATTATTTATATTTTAATTTTTTAGAAAAATTAATTACAAAATAAATTTCAAGTGGGATAGATATTATTTATATAATTTATTTTTAATCATAAAAATATATAAGCTTATAAAAAGATGGAAAAAATTAAAAATTAAATATTATTATTTAGTAATATATTTTTATATGATTTTGAATCATTTTGTGTTATGTAAATATATTTTAATTAATATTTATATTATTAACAATAGTTTATTAATTTAATTTTTGATCATTATTATTAGATCTATCATTAAAATTATTTATATTGAATTTATATGATATATAATTAATAAGATTAATATAATTATATGTTGTATTCACATTTCAAAAGATTTTAAAAATTATTTTATTTTCAAAGGTTATAACCTTTGAAAATCTAAAAAAAATCATTAAAAAAATTATTTATTTTTATTATATAAATAAAACCTATATAGCACTAAATGCCTAAAAACATAAATTGTTAAACTCCTAAATGACAAAATACCCTAAATAATCGATCCATTAAACCTGTATACCATATATAATAGTCGGGCAATTGTGCTTCCATGGTAGTGAGATTGAGATACAGAAACACAGAAACAACACAAAACAAGTAATATATATATCCCAATTCAGCAACCATCCATGATAGAATCAAAAAATGAGAAATAAACACCGAAAATAACGTGTTTCGCTAGTTGCTCAGTACGACTAGCTAAATCCACCAGAAAATGCTTTTGTGTTACATATTAAAGCAACAGAAATGTCTTACAATATGCAGCACATAGAATAGTCACGATAAATCGCACACAGAGAAGAGAGAGAGGGACGATGAACAGTTCAACGGGTCGAAATATAACCACTCAAAAATAAAATTACAAAATGTTTTAAATTAAAATTTCTCTCGGTTCATTTAACATGAGCAGGTCGGATCATGAGATGGGTCAGGCTCTGCTTCAATTTCAGGCCCGCTGTCCGGTCAGCGAGACCTCCGTTATTGTGCTACGGCTGCATCCTCGGCCTCTTAATATTTCCTTTCCTGCACTTACATGAAAATATTAAAAAAGAAAAAATATTTGGTTATACAAATAGATTATCAAAAAATTAATTACTTATACAGCAATAATAAATCTTAAATTTCATTTTAATTTGTATTCATTATAATTTTAAATATTCATTTTAAATATTTATTAGTTTATTTTTTATATAAATATTAATTACAAAATAAATAATTAGTATGACAAATATAATATTAATAATTTACTTTTAATAAAAAAAATATAATCTTATAAAAAGAAGTAAAAATTTAAAAACAAAAAATTATTATTTAGTAATAAATTTTACATTGATTTGGAATCAATTTAGGTTTTGTAATTATATTTTAATTTATATCTATCATATTAATAATAGTTTATTAATTTATTTTTTGATAATTGATATCATATCTATCAATAAAATTATTTAAGTTTATATTATATATAATTATAATGATTATTATTACTAAATATTATATTCACATTTTAAAAAAATTTTAAAATTATTATATTTTCAAATGTTATAACCTTTGAAAATGTGAAAAAATAATAAAAATAATTTTTTTGTTATTTCATTGTTTAAATAAATCCTATAAACAACTAAATGCCTAAATACTTAAATTAATAACTCCTAAATCTCGAAAATCCTAAATAGATACTCTTTTTAAACCGGTATACCCTAAATAATAAATAATAAATCTCAATATTATTTTTTTCATTATAATTAAAAATATTCATTTTAATTATTTATTCATTTATTTTTATATAATTATTAATTACACAATAAATTGAGTTAGACAAATATAATTTATATAATTATTTTTCATCAAAAAAATATAGATAAACTTTTTAAAAGAAAAAAAATTCAAAACAAAAAATAATTATATAGTAATATATTTTGCTTTGTTTCTGAATCATTTTAGGTTTTGTAATTATATTTAAATTGATATCTATCTTATTAATAATAGATTATTAATTTATTCTTTGATCATTATTAGAATATTTATCAATAAAAATATTTATATTGAATTTATATGATATATAAATATAATGATTATTATAACTAAATATTGTATTCACTTTTGAAAAAAATTTAAAAATTATTATATTTTAAAAGGTTATAACATTTGAAAATATTAAAAAATAATAAAAATATATTTATTGTTATTTTATTTTTTAAATAAAACC
Source organism: Sapria himalayana (assembly GCA_029783825.1). Classification (NCBI taxonomy): domain Eukaryota; kingdom Viridiplantae; phylum Streptophyta; class Magnoliopsida; order Malpighiales; family Rafflesiaceae; genus Sapria; species Sapria himalayana. Next base: position 123,895 of record JAREIK010002095.1, on the reverse strand, counting down.
TATCAACCACTAAAAGCCTAAAAACATAAATTGATAAACTCATAAATGACAAAACCTCTAAATATTTATTCCATTAAACTGGTATAGATTAATAATAAATCTTAAATCTAATTTTTAATTCTATTTATTATAATTTTAAATATTCATTTTAATTATTTATTAGTTTATTTTTATATAAAATATTTATTACAAAATAAATTATGAGTGCGACAAATATAATTTACAAAATATATATGCATATAAAAGAAGTAAAAATTTAAAAATTTTAAATTGTTATCCAGAAATATATTTTACTATAATTTTGAATCAATTTGGGTTTTGTAATTATTTTTTAATTAATATCTATCTTAATATCAATAGTTTATAAATTTAATTTTGATCATTATTATAATATATATCAATAAAATTGTTTATATTGAATTTATATGATATATAATTATTAATATTATTATAACTAAGTATTGTATTCACATTTTAAAAAATTTTAAATATTATTATATTTTCAAAGGTTATAACCTATGAAAATGAGAAAAAATTATAGAAATTTTTTTTGATATTTATTTTTTTAAATTAAACGTATAAACCACTAAAAGCCTAAAAACATAAATCGCTAAAATCCTAAATTAAAAAACCTCTAAATACTTAATCATTAAACTGGTATACAGTAATAATAAATCATAAATCTCATTTTAAATTTTATTCAGTATAATTTTAAATTTTTTTTAAATATTTATCAGTTTATTTTTATAGAAATATTAATTACAAAATAAATTATTAGTGAGAAATATCTAATTTAAATTAAACCGGTATCCCTAAATAATAAATAATAAATCTCATTTTTTTCATTATAATTTTAAATATTCATTTTAATTATTTATTTGTTTATTTTTATAAAAATATTAATTACAGAATAAATAATGAGTTAGACAAATAATATTTATATAAATTATTTTTCATCAAAAAAATATACATAAACTTTTTAAAAGAAAAAAAATTCAAAAAAAAATTATTATATAGTAATATATTTTGCTTTGCTTCTGAATCATTTTAGGTTTTCTAATTATATTTTAATTCATATCTATCTTATTAATAATAGATTATTAATTTATTTTTTGATCATTATTATAATATTTATCAATAAAATTGTTAATATTGAATTTATATGATATATAAATATAATGATTATTATAACTAAAGATTGTATTCACTTAAGAAAAGAATTTAAAATTTATTGTATTTTCAAAGGTTATAACCTTTGAAAATATCAAAAAATAACAAAAATAAATTTTTGTTATTTTATTTTTTAAATAAAACATATAAACCACTAAATGCATATATAGGTAAATCAGTAAACTCTTAAATACATAAACCATTAAACCACTATATACTACTTAATAATAAATAAATCTAATTTTTTATTTATTTATTATAATTTTAAATAGTGATTTTAATTATTTATTAGTTTATTTTTATAAAATATTTATTACAAAATAAATTATGAGTGCAACAAATATAATTTAAATAATTTATTTTTAATCAAAAAAAATATATACAGTTGTAAAAGAAGTAAAAATTTAAAAATTAAAAATTATTATACAGTAATTTATTATAGTTTAATCTTGAATCGATTTGGGTATTGTATATAATTTTTAATTAATATCTATCTTATTATTAATAGTTTATTAATTTAATTTTTAATCATTATTATATTATCTATCAATAAAATTGTTTATATTGAATTTATATGATATATAATTATTAATATTAAAATAACTAAATATTGTATTCACATTTAAAAAAATTTTAAATATTATTATATTTTCAAAGGTTATAACCTGTGAAAATTAGAAAAAATTACAAATTATTTTTTTGTTATTTTATTGTTTAAATAAAACCTATAAACCACTAAATGCCTAAAAACATAAATTACTAAACTCCTAAACGACAAAACCTCTAAATACTTAAACCATTCAACAGGTGTACATTAATAAAAAATCATAAATCTCAATTTAATTTTTATTAAGTATAATTTTAAATTTTTATTTTAATTATTTATCATTTTATTTTTATAGAAATATTTATAAAAAATAAATTATTAGTGAGACAGATCTAATTTAAATAATTTTTTTTTCAAAAAATATATATATCCTTATAAAAAGAGGCAAAATTTTAAAAACAAAAATTTATTATTTAGTAATATATTTTATTTTGATTTTGAATCATTTTAGATTTTGTAATTATATTTTAATTTATATCATTCTTATTAAATATAGTTTATAAATTTTTATTGATCATTATTATAATATGTATTAATAAAATTATTTATATTGAGTTTACATTTTATATAATTATTAAGATTATTATAACTAAATATTATATTCACATTTTAAAAAAATTAAAAATTATTATATTTTCAAAGGTTATAACCTTCAAAAATTAAAAAAAAACAAAAAATTAAATTTTTTGTTGTTTCATTCTTCAAATAAAAACTATAAATAACTAAAGGCCTAAACACTTAAATCACTAAACCCCAAAACACCTAAATACTTAAACCATTAAACTTGTATATCCTGAATAATAATTAATAAATCTCTATATTATTTGTATTCATTATAGTTTTAAATATTCATTTTATTTATTTATTAGTTTATTTTTATAGAATTATAAATTAAAAATAAATTATGAGGAAGACAAATATAATTTAAATAATTTACTTATAATAACAAAAAAATATAAACTTATAAAAAGAAGCAAAACATCAAAAAAATTATTATTTAGTATTATATTTTACATTGATTTTGAATAAATTTACGTTTTGTAAATATATTTTAAAAAATATATATCTTATTAATAATAGTTTATTAATTTATTTTTTGATCATTAATATATGATCTATCAATATAATTGTTTATATTGAATTTACATGATATATAATTATTAAGATTATCATAACTAAATATAGTATTCACACATAAAAAAAATTTAAAAATTGTTAAATCTTCAAAGGTTATAACCTTTGAAGATGAGAAAAAATAACAAAAATAAATTTTTTGATATATCATTGTTTAAATAAAACTTATAAAACATTAAATGCCTAATACATAAATCTCTAAACTCCTTAACCCCGAAGCCCCTAAATACCTAAACCTTTAAACTCGTAAACCTTAAATATAATTTTAATAATATATTGAAATATTAATTACAAAATAAATTATGAGTGATACAAATATAATTTAAATAATTTATTTTTCATCAAAAAAATATACAAGCTTATAAAAAGAAGCAAAAATTAAAAAAAAAATTATTTTTTAGTAATAAATTTTACATTGTTTTTGAATCATTTTAAGTTTTTTAATTATATTTTAATTTATATCTATCATATTAATAATAGCATATTAATTTATTTTTTGATAATTGATATCATATCTATCAATAACATTGTTTATATTTAGTTTATATTATATATAATTATAATGATTCTTATTACTAAATATTGTATTCACATTTTTAAAAAAATTTGAAATTATTATATTTTCAAAGGTTATAACCTTTGAAAATGTGAAATAATATCAAAAATATTTTTTTCGTTATTTCATTGTTTAAATAAAACCTATAAACCACTAAATGCCTAAAAACATAAATCACTAAATAAATATAAAAATTATTATATTTATAAAGGTTATACCCTTCAAAATTGATAAAAAATTTGAAAAATAATTTTATTGTTATTTCATTATTTAAATAAAACATATAAACTACTAAATGCCTAAACACTTAAATCATTAATCTCCTAAACTCCTAAATACTTAAACCATTAAACCGGTATACCCTAAATAATTAATCATAAATCTCATTTTTATTTGTATTCATTATAATTTTAATATTCATTTTAATTATATATTAGTTTATTTTTATAGAAATATTAATTGCAAAATAAAATTATCAATGAGACAAATATAATTTAAATAATTTATGTTCATCAAAAAAATTTATAAGCTTATAAAAAGAATCAAAAATTTAAAAATAAAAATTATTCTTTAGTAATATATTTTACTTTGATTTTGAATCGTTTTAGGTTTTGCAAATATATTTTAATTAATATCTATCTTATTAATAATAGTTTATTAATCTATCTTATGATCAGTATTATAATATCGATCAATAAAATTATTTTTATTAAATTTACATGATATTTAATTTTTATAATTATTATAATTAAATATTATATTAACATTTGAAAAAAATTAAAAATTATAATATTTTCAATGGTTATAACCTTGAAAATGAGAAAAAATCATAAAAATAATTTTTTTGTTATTTAATTATTTAAATAAAACATATAAACCACAAAATACCTAAATACTTAAATTACTAAACTCCTAAACCCTGATACTAGTGCACTAAACACACATAGCGACGGACCACAGAACACACATGCACATATTCTTGTCCATTTTGGTGTAGCATTTAGAGGGGCCAGCAAGTCCTAGAAGTAGCTAGAAATATGGGCCACCAGCTCGTAGAGGGCCCCACTAGCAAGTCGGGATGATAACATTCAGACAACTGATGAGACCAAGCAAAGTGGTCAGGAGTAAACCCAGGAGTAGCTGGGAGTGGGTCCTACTAGCCCTATCATGCAGCATAGAGGGCCAGCCAAACGTCACCCAACAGGAGTAGCAGGAAATCCATGATTATTTAGAGAGCCGACAAATTCCGAAGCATCACCAAGCAGGGCCAGTAAGCAATGGAGTCCAGACCAGGCACACTGGAGCGAAAGATTCAAACTTTTAGTTTATGTTTGTAGTTTTATTTGTATTTAGGACTTTGTATGCACCATGTACTTGTAGAGATGGATCATGACATACTCACAAACACAATATTGTCTGTTCTCTATGTAGCATGCAATGAGGGCAACTGGACCGATGAGTATCTCTAAGTGGAGCACACTAATATATTTTGTAAATACACATTAGGCGATGCTACACTCCCGGCAACAGAAGACCCATCTTTGTAGCATTTAGTAATTTTTCTTGTATTCTAGCTTGGATGTACGCATAGATAATTAGACTATGAGATGGACCTCATCACACATGCACACCGATGCATGCATATTTGTTGATATTTTGTCGGTGCAACATACAACCACTTCTTGGAGCTCGAGGAGGAAGCATTCTAACCCAAGAGATACTCTTTTGAGGATCATTGGAGCAAATGAATTTTAAATGCAGAGGTGAGAATGAATTGACAAAGTTCCATAGATATGGCCTTGTGAATTTATGGGTATTCAGTTTTACATGTATTCCATTGCATAGCAAAGACATAGGCAAATGCTTGATGCTGCATGTCACACACATGCACAATCTTATATTTGCATTGTTTTAATATGGTGCATCATTCAGGTTCCTCCAAAAGGCTTGGACAAATCCAAATGGAAAGGACGCAGTGCGCATAATGATTCAATGACAACTCTGAAGTCCGGGAATGCCAGGTGATTTTAGTTGTATTCGTATTCTTGGAATTATTAGGCATTATGTTTTTTATGTATTTTATGCATAGAATCATTAAGGTCCATAGTATTTGGCGAGCAGGCCTCAATTAGTCAGCTTTTTAGTCTCTTGTAAGTTTTGTGCCTAAATTATAAATTAAGTGTTTATTTTCCAAAAAAAACAAAAAAAAACCATAAACCCTAAACATTAAATCCTAAACCTTATACCATAAACTATAAAACTAATCCATAAACCCTAAATCCTAATTCTCATGTTTTGAACTTTTATAATCAAATGATAAGTGTTAAATTTAAATTGAAATTCACAACTTTTAGGAATGTCACAGATTTAACTTTTTGTATAAGTAACACAAAGTCATGACTCAAGGGGTTAGTTATGGATTAAGTCTCTTTGTTGCTTTAGATTATTATAGCATTAGCAATGGTCATGATTGTATATTTTGTCTCTAGAGCACAAAATCTTATCGATGAGAATATGCCATAACTTGTGTCTCTCTGTTGAACATATTGTTATGGCACTAAGAATGATCATTAATACATATTTAATCACTATAATACTGGGTCACAGTATTGGATATGACCATAGCTTGTGCATTTTATCTTTATATTGTAAAGTCATTGCACTAGGAATGATTGTAACTTTGGACATTCCTCAAGAGCAAAAGTCATGACCCTAGAAATATTTAAAGCTCGAGTACTACTCTTTATAACTTTCTATAGCTAAAATTCATTGGATTGGAAATATCACTATGGCTTTTTGCTTTGATTTGTGACATCTAGTGTCAATATGCAAGACTAATATTTTGAGCAATGATTAAAACCTTTTATACATTTGAATATGATTAATTTACACCTTTTTGGGTTTTGTGAGCTTGTATACATAACTCATTTAATATAAAAAGAAAGAAATGATAATTTTCATATCTATGAGGATATAAAAAAAGGCTTAGACATGCCAATAAAATAAATTTTTTGATTCTTGATTGAAAGAGAGCCCATACTTCTTGCCCAGCTTTGAGTGTGTGCATGAGAGATATTTTAGAAGAAATTACTATAATCAATATAAATAGCATCCTCAACATCTAGCTATTTCAACACATAAGGGTACAACTTTGGTTTAGTCTGTTAGCGTACATGAGTCAAATTGCCTTTGATAGCCCAGTGATTCAACATAAATTGTGATGAGACATAATAGATATAAAGTAAAATCTCATATTATTTTGGTTAGAGCTTTAGCAATCATTCTAGAGTTGAGAGATGAACAAAATAAATTATTTTAATTATTCAGTATAATTTTAATTTTAATTTTAATTATTTATCAGTTAATTTTTATAGAAATATTAATTACAAAATAAATTATTAGTGAGATAGATCTAATTTAAATTATAGTGGTATATCCTAAATAATAAAGAATAAATCTCATTTTTTTTGATTTTAATTTTAAATATTCAAATTTATTTATTTATTTGTTTATTTTTATATAAATATTAATTACAAAATAAATTATGAGTTACACAAATATAATTTATATAAATTATTTTTCATCAAAATAATATAGATAAACTTTTTAAAAGAAAAAAAAATTTCAAAATAAAAAATTATTATATAGTAATATATTTTGTTTTGTTTGTTAATCATTTTATGTTTTGTAATTATATTATAATTGATATCTATCTTATTAATAATAGATTATTAATTTATTTTTTGATCATTATTAGAATATTTATCTCTTAAATTGTTTATGTTCAAATATGATATATAAATATATTGATTATTATAACTAAATATTGAATTCACTTTTAAAAAAAATTTAAAAATTATTTTATTTTCAAATGTTATAACTTTAGAAAATATCAAAAAATAATAAAAATAAATGTTTTGTTATTTTATTTTTTAAATAAAATCTATAAACCACTAAATGCATACACAATTAAATCCATAAACACCTAAACCCCGTAAACACTAAATACATAAACCATTAAACTGCTATATAATACATAATAATTAATAAATCTAATTTTAATTTCTATTTATTATAGTTTATATATTAATTTTAATTATTTATTAATTTATTTTTATAGAAATATTTATTATAAAGTAAATTATGAGCGTGAAAAATATAATTTAAATAATATATTTTTAATAAAAAAAATATATACGCTTATAAAAGAAGTAAAAATTTAAAAATTTAAATTAATTATGCAATAATAATTTTTACTTTAATTTTGAATCAATTTGGGTTTTGTAAATATTTTTTAATTAATATCTATCTTATTATTAATAGTATATTAATTTAATTTTTGATCATTATTATAATATCTATCAATAAAATTATTTATATTAAATTTATATCATATATAATTATTAATATTATTATAACTAAATATTTAATTCACATTTCAAAAAATTTTAAATATTATTATATTTTCAAAGGTTATAACCTAAGAAAATGAGAAAAATTTACAAAAAATTTTTTTGTTATTTTATTGATTAAATACAACCAATAAATCACTAAATGCCTAAAAACCTTAATCGCTGAACTCCAAAAAGACAAAACATCTAAATACTTAAACCATTAAACTAGTGTACATTAATAATAAATCTTATATATCATTTTAATTTTTATTTAGTATAATTTTAAATTTTTATTTTAATAAATTTTTGTTTATTTTTATAGAAATATTTATTACAAAATAAATTATTATTAAGACAGATCTAATTTAAATTAGACCGGTTTACCCTAAATAATAAATAATAAATCTCATTATTTTTAATTATAATTTTAAATATTTATTTTAATTATTTATTTGTTTATTTTTATATAAATATTAATTACAAAATATTTTATGAGTTACACAAATATAATTTATGTAAATTAATTTTCATCAAAAAATTATAGATAAACTTTTTAAAAGAAAAAAAAATTTCAAAACAAAAAATTATTATATAGTAATATATTTTGCTTTGCTTCTGAATCATTTTAGGTTTTGTAATTATATTTTAATTGACATCTATCTTATTAATAATAGATTATTAAGTTATTTTTTCATTATTATTAGAAAATTTATCAAAAAAATGTTTATATTGAATTTATATGATATATAAATATAATGATTATTATAACTAAATATTATATTCACTTTTGAAAAAAAATTTAAAATTATAACATTTTCAAAGGTTATCACCTTTGAAAAAGTGAAAAACTAAAAAAAAATATTTTTTCTTTGTTATTCTATTGTTTAAATAAAACCTATACACAACTAAATGCCTATGCACTTAAATCACTAAACTACAAAATCCTGATACCTTTATATAGATAATCCTTTAAATCGGTATACCCTAAATAATAATTAAAAAATTTCATTTTTATTTGTTTTCATTATAATTTAAAAAATTCATTTTGATTGTTTAGTTTTTTTTTATTTATGTATTAATTATAAAATAAATTATGAGTTAAAAATATAATTTATAAAAATTATTTTTAATCAAAAAATTAATAAGCTTATAAAAAGAATAAAAATTTAAAAACAAATAATTATTATTAAGTAATATATTTTGCTTTGCTTTAGTATCATTTTAGGTTTTGATTTTAAATTTTAAGTAATATCAATCTTATTCATAATAGATTTTTAATTTATTTTTTGATAATTATTAGAATATCTATCAATAAAATTGTTTATATTGAATTTATATGATATATAATTATTATGATTATTATAAATAAATATTGTATTCACTTTTGAAAAAAATTTAAAAATTATTATATTTTCAAAGGTTATAATCTTAAAAAATGAATAAAAATATAAAAATAAATTTTTAGTTAATTTATTTTTTAAATAAACCCTATAGACTATTTAATGCTTACTTACTTAAATTAGTAAGCTCATAAACCCCGAAACCCCTAAATACATAAACATTTTAACATATATATACTACTTAATAAATAATAAATCTCATTTTTATTTCTATTTATTATAATTTTAAATATTCATTTTAATTATTTATAGTTTAATTATTTAGAAAAATTATATACAAAATAAATTTTGAGTAAGACAAATATTATTTAAATAATTTATTTTTAATCAAAAAAAATATAAGCTTATGAAAAGAAGGACAAATTTAAAATTAAATATTATTATTTAGTAATATATTTTGATTTGATTTTGAATTATTTTGTGTTATGTAAATATATTTTAATTAATATTTATATTATTAAAATATTTTATTAAGTTAATTTTTAATCATTATTATAATATCTATCATTAAAATTGTTTATATTGAATTTATATGATATATAATTAGTAAGATTAATATAATTATACATAGTATTCACATTTCAAAAAATTTAAAAAATTATTTTATTTTTAAAGGTTATAACCTTGGAAAATCATAAAGAATCTAATTTTTTTTTATTTTTTTTATATAAATAAAACCTATAAATCACTAAATAACTAAAAACATAAATTGATAAACTCAGAAATGAAAAAACTCCTAAATAATCAAACCATTAAACCGGTATACCACATATAATAAATTATAAATCTCATTTTAATTTGTATTCATTATAAATTTAATATTCATTTTAATTATTTATTAGTTTATTTTTTATAGAAATACTAATTACAAAATAAATAATGAGTGAGAAAACTATAATTTTAATTATTTACTTTTAAATCAAATAAAAAATATAAGTTTATAAAAAGAAGTAAAAATTTAAAACAAAAAATTATTATTTAGTAATATATTTACTTTGATTTTGAATCATTATATATAGGTTTTGCAATTATATTTTAATTGCTATCAATCTTATTAAGAATAGTTTATAAATTTATTATTTGATCAATTTTATAATATCAAACAATAAAATTACTTATGTTGAATTTAAATGTCTTATAATTATTAAGATTATTATAACTAAATATTATATTTACGTATGAAATAAATTTAAAAATTATTATATTTTTGAAGGTTATAACCTTCAAAAATGATAAAAAATCACAAAAATAATTTTTATTATTATGTTATTATTTAAATAAAACTTATAAACCACTAAATGCTTAACATTTATATCTCTAGACTCCTAAACCCCAAAACCCCCTAAATAATAAATAATAAATCTCATTTTTATTTGTATTCATTATAATTTTAAATATTCATTTTAATTATTTTTTAGTTTATTTTTATTGTAATATTAATTACAAAATAAATAATGACTGAGACATATATAATTTAAATAAATAATTTTTTATGAAAAAAATATAAGCTTATAAAAATAAACAAAATTTCAAAATTTTAAAATTTTACTTAGTAATATAATTTACTTTGATTTTGAAAATTTTTGGGTTCTTCAAATATATTTTAATTAATATCTGTCTTATTAATAATAATTTATTAATTTATTTTTTGATCATCAAAATATTATATATTAATAAAATTTTTTTATTTTGAATTTACATCAAATATAATTATTAAGATTATTATAACTAAGATTGTATTCATATTTTAGAACTATTAAAAAATTATTATATTTACAAAGGTTATAACCTGTGAAAATTATGAAAATTCATAAAAATAAATTTTTTATTATTTCATTGATTAAATAAAACCTATATACACCTAAATGTGCAAACATATAAATCAATAAACTACTTAGCCCCAAAACCACAAAAAACTTAAACCATTAAATAGCTATACCCAAAATAATAAATCATATATCTCTTTTTAATTAGTAATCATTATAATTTTAAATATTCATTTTAATTATTTATCAATTTATTTTTTTAGAAATAGTAATTACAAAAAATTTATTAGTGAGACAGATTTAATTTAAATAATTTATTTTTCAACAAAAAAATATATATGCTTATAAAATGAGGAAAAATTTTTAAAATAAAAAAATATTATTTAGTAATATATCTTATTTTGATTTTGAATCCTTTTAGATTCTACAATTATATTTTAATTTATATGATTCTTATTAATGCTAGTTTATTAATTTATTTATTGATCATTTTTATAATATCTATAAATAAAATTATTTATATTTAGTTTACATTATATATAATTATTAAGATTATTATAACTAAATATTATATTCACATTTAAAAAAATTTAAAATTATTATATTTTCAAAGGTTACAAACTTCAAAAATTAAAAAAAATATAAAATTAATTTTTTTGTTTTTTAATTCTTTAGATAATAACTATAAATCAATAAAGGTCTAAATACTTAAATCACTAAACTTCTAAACCAAAAAACACCTAAATACTTAAACCATTAAACCTGTATATCATGAATAATGAATAATAAATCTCAATTTTATTTGTAATCAATAAAATTTTAAATAATTATTTTAATTATTTATTAGTTTATTATTATAGAATTATAAATTACAAAATAAATTATGAGTAATACAAATTAATTTAAATAATTTATTTATCATAACAAAAATATAAAGTTAAAAAAAGCAAAGCATTAAAAAATTATTATTAAGTAATATATTTTAATTTGATTTTGAATAAATTTAGATTTTGCGAATATATTTTAAATAAATCTATCTTATTAATAATAGTTTATAAAATTTTTTTTGGTCATTATTATAATATCTAGCAATGTAATTATTTATAATGAATTTAAATGACTTATAATTATTAAGATTATTCTAACTAAATATTATATTTACATTTGAAAAAAAATTAAAAAGTATTATATTTTCAGAGGTTATATCCTTTAAAAATTAAAAAATTAATAAAAATAAATTTTTTGTTATATCATTGTTTAAATAAGACTTATAACCCACTAAATGCCTAAACACTTAAACCTCTAAACTTTTAAACACTAAAGCCCTTAAATACTTAAACCTTTAAACTCGTAATCCTTAAATATAATATAAATAATTTATTAAAATATTAAATACAAAATAAATTATGAGTGATACAAATAAAATTTAAATAATTTATTTTTCATCAAAAAAAATATAAGCTTATAAAAAGAAAATAAAACTAAAAAAAAATTATTATTTAGTAATAAATTTTACTTAAATTTTGAATATTTTTAGGTTTTGCAATTATATTTTAATTTATATCTATCATATTAATAATAGCATATTAATTTATTTTTTGATAATTGATATCATATCTATCAAAAAAATTGTTTATATTTAGTTTAAATTATATATAATTATAATGATTATTATTACTAAATATTGTATTCACATATTTAAAAAATTTTAAAATTATCATATTTTCAAAGGTTTTAACCATTGAAAATGTGAAAAAATATCAAAAATAATTTCTTTTTTATTTTATTGTTTAAATAAAACCTATAAACCACTAAAAACTAAAAACATAAATCACTAAATTCATAAACGACAAAAACTCTAAATACTTAAATTATTAAACTAGTATAGATTAATAATAATTCATAAATCTCATTTTAATTTTTATTCAGTATAATTTTAATTTTTATTTTAATTATTTATTAGTTTATTTTTATAGAAATATTAATTACAAAATAAATTATTAGTGAGACAATTCTAATTTAAATTAGTCTGGTATACCCAAATAATAAAGATTAAATCTAAATATTATTTTTTTTATTAAAATTGTAAATATTCATTTTAATTATATATTTGTTTATTTTTATATAAATATTAATTAAAAAATAAATTATGAGTTAGATAAATATAATTTATATAGATTAATTTTCATCAAAAAAATATGGATAAACTTTTTAAAAGAAAAAAAATTCAAAACAACAAATTATTATATAGTAATATATTTTGATTTCTTCTGAATCATTTTAAGATTTTTTATTATATTTTAATTGATATCTATCTTATTTATAATAGATTATTAATTTATTTTTTGATCATTATTAGAATATTTATTAATAAAATTGTTTATATTTTGAATTTATATGATATATAAATATAATGATTATTATAACTAAATATTGAATTCACTTTTTAAAAAAATTTAAAAATTATTATATTTTCAAAGGTTATAACTTTTCAAAATATCAAAAAATAATAAAAATAGATATTTTGTTATTTTAATTGTTAAATAAAACCTATAAGCCACTAAATGCATACAGAGTTAAATCAGTAAACTCCTAAGGTGCGTAATGCCTAAATACATAAACCATTAAACCACTATATGCTACTTAATAATTAAGAAATCTAAATTTTATTTCAATTTATTATTATTTTAAATATTTATTTTAATTATTTATATGTTTATTTTTATAGAAATATTTATTACAAAATAAATTATGAGTGCGACAAATATAATTTAAATAATTTATTTTTAATCAAAAAATATATATACGCTTATAAAAGAAGTAAAAATTAAAAAAATTAAAAATTATTATCCAATAATATTTTTTACTTTAATTTTGAATCAATTTGGGTTTTGTAAATATTTTTAATTAATATTAATCTTATTATTAATAGTTTATTAATTTAATTTTTGATCATTATTATAATATCTATCGATAAAATTGTTTATATTAAATTTATATTATATATAATTATTAAAATTATTATAACTAAATATTGTATTCACATTTCAAATAATTTTAAATATTTTTTATATTTTCAAAGATTATAACCAATGAAAATGACAAAAAATTACAAATTTTTTTTTTTGTTATTTTATTGTTTAAATAAAACCTATAAACCACTAAATGCCTAAAAACATATATTGTTAAACTCCTAAACGACAAAACTTCTAAATACTTAAACTATTAAATTGGTATACATTAATAATAAATCATAAAATTCATTTTAATTTTTATTAAGTATATTTAAATTTTTATTTTAATTATTTATCAGTTTATTTTTATAGAAATATTAATTAAAAAATAAATTATTAGTGAGAGAGATCTATTTAAATAATTTATTTTTTATCAAAAAATTTATATCTTATAAAAAGAGGCAAAATTTTAAAAACAAAAATTTATTATTCTGTAATATATTTTATTTTGATTTTGAATCATTTTAGTTTTTGCAATTATATTTTATTTTATATCATTCTTATTAATAACAGCTTTTTAATTTTTTATTGATCATTATTATAATATCTATTAATAAAATTATTTATATTGAGTTTATATTATATATAATTATTAAGTATATTATAACTAAATATTATATTAAAATTTAAAAAAGATTAAAAATTATTATATTTTCAAATGTTATTACCATCAAAAATAAAAAAAAATCAAAAAATTTAATTTTTTATTTTTTCATTCTTTAAATAAAAACTATAAATCACTAAAGTCCTAAACACTTAAATCACTAAACCCTAAAACACCTATTTACTTAAATCATTAAACTAGTATATCTTTAATAATAAATAATAAATCTCAATTTTATTTGTATTCATTATAATTTTAAATATTCATTTTAATTATTTATTAGTTTATTTTTATAAATTATAAATTAAAAATAAATTATGTGTAAAACAAATATAATTTAAAAAATTTACTTTTAATAACAAAAAATATAAACTTATTAAAAGAAGCAAAACATCAAAAAAAATTATTATTTAGTATTATATTTTACTTTTATTTTGAATAAATTTATGTTTAGCAAATATATTTTAAAAAATATCTATCTTATTAATAATAGTTTATTAATTTATTTTTTGATCATTAATATAATATCTATCAATATAACTATTTATATTGAATTAACATGATATATATTTATTAAGTTTATCATAACTAAATATAGTAATCACATATAAAAAAAATTAAAAATTGTTATATTCAAAGGTTATAACCATAAAAAAAGAGAAAAAATAACAAAAATAAATTTTTTGTTATATCATTGTTTAAATAAAACTTATAAACCATTAAATACATATATACATAAATCTCTAAACTCCTAAACCCCGAAGCCCCTAAATACCTAAACCTTTAAACTTGTAAACCTTAAATATAATTTAAATAATTTATAGAAATATTAATTACAAAATAAATTATGAGTGACAAATATAATTTAAATAATATATTTTTCATCAAAAAAAATATAATCTTATAAAATGTTGCAAAAACTAAAAAAAATTATTATTTAGTAATAAATTTTTATTGATTTTGAATCATTTTAGGTTTTTTAATTAATTTTTAATTTATATCTATCATATTAATAATAGTTTATTAATTTATTTTTTGATAATTGATATAATATTTATCAATAAAATTGTTTATATTTATTTTATATTATATAAAGTTATAATAATAATTATTACTAAATATTGTATTCACATTTTTACAAAATTTTAAAATTATTATATTTTCAAATGTTATGACATTTGAAAATTTGAAAAAATATAAAAAATAAATTGTTTGTTATTTCATTGTTTAAATAAAAGCTATAAACCATTAAATGCCTAAATTCTTAAATCAATAACTTCTAGATCTCGAAAACCCTAATAATAAATAATAAATCTTATTTTTATTTTTTTAATTAAATTTTAAATATTCATTTTAATTATTTATTTATTTATTTTTATATAAATATTAAATACAAAATAATATTATAAGTTAGAAGAATATAATTTATATAAATTATATTTCAACAAAAAATATCGATAAACTTATTAAAATAATAAAAAAATTAAAAACAAAAAATTATTATATACTATTATATTTTACTTTGTTTCTAATCATTTTAGGTTTTGTAATTATATTTTAATTTATATCTAACTTATTAATAATAGATTATTAATTTATTTGTTATTTATTATTAGAATATTTATCAATAAAAATATTTATATTTGATTTATATGATATATAAATTTAATAATTATTATAACTAAATATTGTATTCACTTATGAAAAAAAATTTAAAATTATTATATTTTCAAAGGTTATAACCTTTGAACATGTGAAAAAACAAAAAAATATATTTTTTTATTATTTCATTGTTTAAATAAAATCTATAAATCACTAAATGCCTAAACACTTAAATCACTAAACTACAAAATCTAGATACCCCTATATAGATAATCGTTTAAACAGGTATCTCCTAAATAATAATTAATAAATCTCATTTTTATTTGCTTTCATTTTAATTTCAAAAATTCTTTTTGATTGTTTAGTTATATATATATATATTAATTATAAAATAAATTTTAAGTTAAAAATATAATGTATAAAAATTATTTTTCATCATAAAATAGATAAGCTTATAAAAAGAATAAATATTTTAAAACAAATAATTATTATTAAGTAATATATTTTGCTTTATTTTTGAATCATTTTAGGTTTTGCTATTATATTTTAAGTAATATCAATCTTATTCATAATAGATTTTTAATTTATTTTTTGATAATTATTATAATATCTATCAATAAAATTGTTTATATTGAATTTATATGATATATTATTAGTATGATTGTTATAAATAAATATTTATTCACTTTTGAACAAAATTTAAAAATTATTATATTTTCAAAGGTTATAATCTTTCAAAATATCAAAAAATAAAAAATAATAATTTCTTTTTTATTTTTTTATTAAATAAAACCTATAAACCACTAAATGCATACACAGTTAAATTAGTAAACTTCTAAACCACGTAATGCCTAAATACATAAACCATTAAACTGCCATATACTAGTTAATAATTAATAAATATAATTTTATTTATATTTATTATAATTTTAAATATTCATTTTAATTATTTATTAGTTTATTTTTATTGAAATATTTATTACAAAATAAAGTATGAGTGCGACAAATATAATTTAATTAATTTATTTTTAATAAAAAAAATACACGATTCTAAAAGAAATAAAAATTTAAAAATTACAAATTATTATCCAGAAATATATTTTACATTAATTTTTAATCAATTTGGATTTTGTAAATATTTTTTAATTAAAATCTATCTTTTTATTAATAGTTTATAATTTAATTTTTGATCATTTTTATATTGTCTATCAATAAAATTGTTTATATTGAATTTATATATTATATAATTATTAATATTATTATAACTAAATATTGTATTCACATTTCAAAAAATTGTAAATATTATTATATTTTCTAAGGTTATAACTTATGAAAATGATAACAAATTATAGAAATTTTTTTTGTAATTTTATTTTTTTATATAAAACTTTTAAACTTCTAAAAGCCTAAAAACATAAATCACTAAACTCCTAACGACAATACCTCTAAATACTTAAACTATTATACTGATATACATTAATAATAAATCTTAAATCTCATTTTAATATTTATTCAGTATAATTTTAAATTTAATTTTAATTATTTAACAGTTTATTTTTATATAAATATTAATTACAAAATAAATTATTAGTTAGACGGATCTAATTTAAATTAAACCGGTATCCCTAATTAATAAATAAAAAATAATAAAATCTCATTTTTTAATTATAATTTTAAATATTCATTTTAATTATTTATTTGATAATTTATATATATATATATTAATTACAAAAAAAATTATGAGTTAGACAAATATAATTTATATAAATTATTTATCATCAAAAAATATAGATAAAATTATTAAAACAAAAAAAAATTCAAAAACAAAAAATTATTATATAGTAATATATTTTCTTTGCTTTTGAATCATTTTAAGTTTTGTAATTATATTTTAATTAATATCTATCTTATTCTTAATGGATTATTAATTTATTTTTTGAATATTATTAGAATATTTATCAATAAAATTGTATATATTGAATTTATATGATATATAAATATAATGATTAGTATAACTAAATATTGTATTCACATTTGAAAAAAATTTAAAAATTATTATATTTTCAAAGGTTATAACCTTTGAAAATATAAAAAAATAATAAGAATAAATTTCTTGTTATTTTATTTTTTAAATAAAACATATAAACCACTCAATGCTAGGAGTGCTCATGGGACGGGACCGGATGGGGATTACAAATCGCCAATTCCTTCGCATAGTACGGAGATTTTTTTTTGAAGATCCAGACCCTTCACATAGGTTGAAAATATCGGGACGGGACGGGATGGAGATCAGAGATTTTGGGTAGGATAAAATGGTTCCGTGATGGAATGGAGTTCAGGACATTTTTTTCAATTTATTTTCTTCAAACCAGCCAAGTTAGTTCATGTCGAAACCTTTTGTTCAACCATTTATCATTCCTTAGTTATGTATCTTTGAAACACAAATTGGGCCAATTTTGTTTTCTCAAATAGGCTGAATACCGAAAACGAGTTCCATTACCTTGTCAAAAGCTTTGATGTGCAGAAAAGGATATAAATGTTAAATAGAATGGGACCGAGTTGTGTGCTTAATTTGGTTCTTTGTTTTTTCACAAGTTGGCTTTGTTCAGTCGAGTGAAAGTTAACCATAATAGCAATACTATATTTTTTAAACAATTACTTAAAATATTAAGGAATAGCTAAAGATGACCACAAACATTGGTAGCAGCAATTACTACTTAAGTAATTGCTAAAATTAGGCAGCTAAATATAACAAAAAAAATACAACAAATAACAACCATGATAATAATCATTTCAGAGGTCCGTCGCAAAACAACAACGAAAATACAAACTCAATTAACTATCTCTTCTACAACTCATCCCTTTTCTTCCTCCACTGTAGGAGGACAACCAAAGATGAAAACATGTTAATCATGTAGAAAAATATTTCTAAGATGAAAGAGTAATAAAAAAACAAAATATTACCTTATAAAATTTAATACACCCATTCCAAATTTAGTTGGCCAACTATAGTTGGAATAATATTTGGATCTTGTCACCCCTCTGAAAATTGTAATTGAACAATATTTTTATTATATTGAATGAATAAAATAAGTAAAAGTAAAATTAAAATTTACAAGATTTGTATACTAACCTGATTCATTATCTTCAAGGTCTTGAACTAATTTTTCAATTTCAATAGGGTTGTTTGAGCTTCTCAACCAATATTGTAGACATATGAGAACTTCCGCTGTAATAGGTGTTAAAGAACTCCTAAATTTATCTAAAGTTCTCCCCCAATGCTAAATGTAGATTTGTAGGCCACAGTAGATGCTTGGATAGCCAATACTTCCTTTGCTATATTTGCCAAAGAAGGATACCTAACCTCATTTACCTTCCACCAGTTTAGAAGATCAAAATCAATTCTATTTTTTTCAAGTTTTTCCTCCAAGTACCTATTCAACTCTTCCAAATCTACAACTTCTTGTTCATTCTCCGATTCAACAAAAAAAATAATCAACATAAGTATCACTATCATAAAAGAAAACATCATTTTACTTCAACACAGTAGAAGAGAAATCATCTTCTTTTGATTCATCTTCATTTAAATCTTTATAATCATCAATCATCTCATTAAAAAAATTTATAACCTTTTTCACCAAATTTTTAGCCAATTCCTCTCCATAATGCTAAGTGTACTTTACCTTGAGATATTTGAGCTTATATCTAGGATCTAACACTACTGCTAGAAAAAGAATAATATTTGTTGACTGAAGAGAACCCCAATATTTGTTGAATTTATGCCTCATTTTCATACTCATTTCAGACACCATTGTATCTCTACTATTTTCACAAAGCTCGATTTTTTTCAAAATTCGAATAATCTAACGAAAATAAACACTAGTGGTAGAATATTATGAGCCAGAAAATTTACAAGTTACCTCATAAAAAGTTTTCAAGTAACGAGCCAAAATTTTGGCATTTGTTCTGTCTCTCTTATTTGGAACGTTTGAAACAAACTCTTTTAAAAACCTTTTGTCTTTGTCCTCCAACTTATCAAATTCTTTTTGATATTTTATATAAGTTTGTAGCATTAAATAAGTTGAATTTCATCTCGTAGGACAATCTAATTGCAATGAAGATCCATATGTCAAGTTTGCTTCTTCAACACATAACTTAAACATATCTAATCTTTTAGGACTACTCCACACATATTTCACCACACCTCTAATTTTTTGAATAGCACCCTCAACTACTACTATGCCATCTCTGATAATTAAGTTTTGGATATGAGAACAACATCTCATATGAAAATGCTCGCCTCTCAAAGGTATTACACTTTTCTTCACAAGCCTTTTTTTCAATTGTTCAACTGCAACATCATTATTTGACGCATTGTCAATAGTAATGCACATCAACTTTCTCAAACCACATTCATTCATGCAAAACATAATAGCATTTTAAATATTAACTCCAGAATGACTTTTAATTACACAAAAGTTCAAATGCCTTTTATGCATATTTTATTGAGAATCAATGAAATGAACAATCAAACATATATAAAAGAAATTTTGAATGCAAGTCCAAGTGTCGGTATTCAATGAAACTCTACAACAATGAGATGATATGCTATCAAATAATTTCTACTTTTCCTTCACAAAACAAAGAAAAACAATCCCTCAGTATAGTGTGCTTAGATGGAATTTTAAATTCAGGCACACTAACTTCACAAAACTCCTTAAACTCATCCCTATCAACAAAACAAAATGACAATTCATCTTTTATGATCATTTTCACCAAAGCCTCCCTAACTAGTTGTTGATCAAATTGCAAACAACTTAATTTCTTATCCTCTGAACTAGTACCTTTAGTGAAACTCAACAAAGATTGTGACTTGTCTTTACCTTTGTGAGCTTCTATTAATTCTTTTTTGTGTGAAAATTTCCTACAAGTCTCTCTCAAGTATTTCCATAAACCCGAAGTACCTTGATCACTTTTTGCCAAATATTCTTTCTTACACGATATACAAACTGCCCTATCAGTTTCATTTCCCTCTGAATCAACTAATATCTCATTGGTTTCCCAAACATCAGACTTATACTTTTTATGAGCTTGAGGTTCAGATGTACCTTGACTTTCTTTTACAATTTGAATTGAAGAACCTGCCATAACAATACTTGGGTTCGTGAAAGGATGATGATTGGATTTACCAGTACTTTGATCATTTGAGATGTGATCATCTTCAATTTATTGTATTTTTCGTTTACCACTGGATTGTGCCATCTGCATTGCCATTAATTAATATGATATGTCAAGCATAAATACATATAAATATTTCAAACGAGTAAGCTCTACAAAACTGACTGTAACACATTCAGCCCAATCATTCGGCCCAACAACAATACCACAACCAATACTCAACAAAACTCACTTAGACACAATAATAATAATAATTAATCACTCAATTCTTGTCAGAGAAACAAACCAAAAGGCTGGTGGCATCTGGGACATGGTGGTGGCAACCAAAAGTGCGATGGACAAGGACTGGACCTAACTGAACAAGGCTGGAACAGCGTTAAGTTGCTTGGAACTCGTCGGAACAGCCGATGGTTGCATCGGAATTGGATGGGCAGTAGCGAAATTGGTGGCATCTTTATGTTATATATATATATATATATATATTCCTTGTTCTAGTATCGGTTTTTTAGGAGGGATGATTTTCAAGATGGATATTGCTTAAGATCCGAAACCATCCCAAAAGAAAAAATATGTGACAGAACAGGACCGGAAAATTCAAAGTAAACGGATTTTTCTCAGTCTCGATTCTTTTTTTGACAAGACTTCTGGTCGGGTCGTGATTCTCCGAGTCTTGTGAGGAGCCATACTAAATGCATATAAAGTAAAATCACTAAATTTCTACACCCCGTAATGACTAAATACATAAATCATTAAACTACTAAATACTACTTAATAATTAATAAATCAATTTTTTATTGCTATTTATTATATTTTTAAATATTCATTTTAATTATTTATTAGTGTATTTATTTAGAAATATTCATTACAAAATAAATTATGAGTGGGACAAATAAAATTGAAATAATATATTATTTATCTAATAAAAATATATGCTTATAAAAGAAGTATAAATTTAAAAATTAAAAATTATTATCAAGTAATATAAGTTACTTTAATTTTCAATCAATTTGGGTTTTTAAATATTTTTTAATTAATATGTATCTTAATATTAATAGTTTATAAATTTAATTTTTGATCACTATTATAATATCTATCAATAAAATTATTTATATTAAATTTATATGATATATAATTATTAATATTATTATAAAAAATATTGTATTAAAATTTCAAAAAATTTAAATATTATTATATTTTCAAATGTTATAACCTATGAAAATGATAAAAAATTATATTAATTTTTTTAGTTATTTTATTTTTTTAAATAAAACATATAAACCACTAAAAGCCTAAAAACATAAATCGCTAACCTCCTAACGACAAAACGTCTAAATACTTAAATCATTAAACTAGTATACATTAAATAAAATCATAAATCTCATTTTAATTTTTATTCAGTATAATTTTAAATTTTTATTTTAATTATTTATGAATTTATTTTATAGAAATATTAATTAGAAAATAAATTTTTAGTGAGACAGATCTAATTTTAATTAAACCGATATCCCTATATAATAAATAATAAATCTCATTTTTTTTAATTATAATATTAAATATTCATTTTAATTATTTATTTTGTTTATTTATATATAAATATTAATTACAAAATAAATTGAGTTAGACAAATATAATTTATATAAATTATTTTTCATCAAAAAATTATTGATACAATTTTTAAAAGAAAAAAAAATACAAAACAAAAAATTATTATATAGTAATATATTTTGTTTTCTTCTGAATCAGTTTAGGTTTTGTAATTATATTTTAATTGATATCTTTCTTATTAATAATAGATTATAAATTTATTTTTTGATCATTATTAGAATATTATAAATAAAATTATTTATATTGAATTTATATAATAAAATAATATAATGATTATTATAACTAAATATTGTATTCACATTTGTAAAAAAATTAAAAATTATTATATTTTCAAAGGTTATAAACCTTTGAAAATATCAAAAAATAATAAAAATAAATTTTTTATTATTTTATTTTTGTAATAAAACCTATAAACCACTAAATGCATACACAGTTAAATCAGTAAACTCCTAAACCTCATAATGCCTAAATACATAAATATTAAACCACTATATACTACTTAATAATTAATAAATCTAATTTTTTTTGTATTCATTATAATTTTAAATATTCATTTTAATTATTTATTAGTTTATTTTTATATAATTATAAATTAAACATAAATTATGAGGAAGATAAATATAATTTTAATAATTTACTTTTAATAAAAAAAATATAAACTTATAAAAAGAAGCAAAACATCAAAGAAAGTATTATTTTGTAATATATTTTACTTTGATTTTGAATAAATTTATGTTTTGCAAATATATTTAAAATAATATCTATCTTATTTATAATAGTTTATTAATTTATTTTTTGATCATTAATATAATATATTTCAATATAATTGTTTATATTGAATTTACATGATATATAATTATTAAGATTATCATAACTAAATATAGTATTCACATATAAAAAAAAATTTAAAAATTGATATATTTTCAAAGTTTATAACCTTCAAAAATTAGAAAAAATAACAAAAATAATTTTTTTGTTGTATCATTGTTTAAATAAAACATATAAAACATTAAATGCCTAAATACATAAATATCTATACTCCTAAACCCCGAAGCCCCTAAATACTAAAACCTTTAAACTCGTAAACCTTAAATATAATTTAAATAATTTATATAAATATTAATTACAAAATAAATTATGAGTGATATAAATAAAATTTAAATAATATATTTTTCATGAAAAAAACATATAAGCTTATAAAATGATGCAAAAACTAAAAAAAATTATTATTTATTAATAAATTTTACTTTGATTTTGAATCATTTTAGGTTTTTTAATGATATTTTAATTTATATCTATCATATTAATAATAGAGTATTAATTTATTTTTTGATAATTGATATAATATCTATCAATAAAATTATTTATATTTAGTTTATATTATATATAGTTATAATATTAATTATTACTAAATATTGTATTCACATTTTTAAAAAATTTTAAAATTATTATATTTTCAAATGTTATAACCTTTGAAAATTTGAAAAAATATCAAAAATAAATTTTTTGTTATTTCATTGTTTGAATAAAACCTATAAACCATTAATTGCCAAGATATTTAAATCAATAAATTCTAAATCTCAAAAACTATAAATAGATAAAATTTTTAAACATGTATATCCTAAATAATAAATAATAAATAATAAATCTCATTTTTATTTTTTTCATTATAATTTTAAATATTCATTTTAATTATTTGTTTATTTATTTTTATATAAATATTAATTACAAAATAAATTATAAGTTATACAAATATAATTTATATAAATTATTTTTAAACAAAAAAATATAGATAAACTTAATAAAAGAAGAAAAAAATTAATAACAAACATATATTATATAGTAATATATTTTGCTTTGTTTCTGAATCATTTTAGGTTTTGTAATTACATTTTAATTGATATATAACTTATTAATAATAGATTATTAATTTATTTTTTGATCATTATTAGAATATTTATCAATAAAAATGTTTATTTGAATTTATATGATATATAAATTTAATAATTATTATAATTAAATATTATATTCACTTTTGAAAAAAGTTTTAAAATTATTATATTTTCAAAGGTTATAACCTTTGAAAATATCAAAAAATAACAAAAATAAATTTTTTGTTATTTTATTTTTTAAATAAAACATATAAACCACTTATTGCATAAAGAGTTAAATCAGTAACAACTTAAATACACAAACCATTAAACCTCTATATACTACTTAATAATTAATAAATCTAATTTTTATTTTATTAATTATAATTTTAAATATTGATTTTAATATTTATTAGTTTATTTTTAAAAAATATTTATTCCAAAATAAATTATGAGTGCGACAAATATAATTTAAATAATTTATTTTTAATAAAAAAAATATAGATGCTTATAAATGAAGTAAAAATTTAAAAATTAAAAATTATTATTAAGTAATTTATTATAGTTTAATCTTGAATCGATTTGGGTATTGTAAATATTTTTTAATTAATATCTATCTTATTATTAATAGATTTTTAATTTAATTTTTTATCATTATTATATTATCTATCAATAAAATTGTTTATATTGAATTTATATGATCTATAATTATTAATATTATATTATCTAAATAATGTATTCACATTTTAAAAAATTGTAAATATTATTATATTTTCAAAGGTTATAACCTATGAAAATGATAACAAATTATAGAAATTTTTTTGTTATTTTATTTTTTTATATAAAACCTATAAACTACTAAATACATACACAATTAAATCAGTAAACTCCTAAACCCCATAATGCCAAATTACATAAACCATTAAACCGCTATATACTACTTAATAATTAATAAATCCAATTTTTAATTCTATTTATTATAGTTTTAAATATTCATTTTAATTTTTTATTTATTTATTTTTATAGAAATATTTATTACAAAATAAATTATGAGTGCGACAAATATAATTAAAAAAATATATAAACTTATAAAAGAAGTAAAAATTTAAAAATTAAAAATTGTAATCCAGAAATATATTTTACTATAATTTTGAATCAATTTGGGTTTTGAAATATTTTTTAATTAATATCTATCTTAATATCAATAGTTTATAAATTTAATTTTGATCATTATTATAATATATATCAATAAAATTGTTTATATTGAATTTATTTGATATATACTTATTAATATTATTATAACTACGTATTGTATTCACATTTCAAAAATTTAAATATTATTATATTTTCAAAGGTTATAACCTATTAAAATGAAAAAAATTTATAGAAATTTTTTTTGATATTTTATTTTTTTAAATAAAATGTATAAATCACTAAAAGCCTAATAACATAAATCGCTAAAATCCTAAATGAAAAAAAGCTATATATACTAAATCAATTAAACTGGTATACACTAATAATATATAATAAATCTCATTTTAAATTTTATTCAGTGTAATTTTAAAATTTTATTTTAAATATTTATCAGTTTATTTTTTCAGAAATATTAATTACAAAATAAATTATTAGTGAGAAATATCTAATTTAAATTAAACCGGTATCCCTAAATAATAAATAATAAATCTCATTTTTTTTCATTATAATTTTTAATATTCATTTTAATTATTTATTTGTTTATTTTTATAAATATATTAATTACAGAATAAATTATGAGTTAGACAAATATAATTTATATAAATTATTTTTCATCAAAAAAATATACATAAACTTTTTAAAAGAAAAAAAAATTCAAAATAAAAAATTATTATATAGTAATATATTTTTCTTTGATTCTGAATCATTTTAGGTTTTGTAATTATATTTTAATTTATATCTATCTTATTAATAATAAATTATAAATTTATTTTTTGATTATTATTAGAATATTTATCAATAAAATTGTTTATATTGAATTTACATGATATATAATTATTAAGATTATTATAACTATATATTATATTAACATTAGAAAATAATTTAAAAATTATTATAATTTTAAAGGTTATCATCTTTGAAAATGAGATAAAATCACAAAAATAATTTTTTTGTTATTTTATTGTTTATATAAAACCTATAAATTACCTAATGCCTAACCGCTTAAATCATTAAACTCCTAAAACCCAAAACTCCAAAACCCGTAAATAATTAAACATTTGAACCATCTTTAAAGGTTTCAGTATTTATAAATAATATATAAATATCTATCAATAAATAATAGTTTATTAATTTATTTTTCGATCATTATTATATTTATATTTATATTTAGTTTATTAATATCTATCAATCAAATTGATTATTTTTAATTTACATGATATATAATTATTAAGTTTATTATAACTAAATATTGTATTCACATTTGAAAAAAACATAAAAATTATTATATTTATAAAGGTTATAACCTTCAAAAATGATAAAAAATTTAAAAAATAATTTTTTTATTATTTCATTATTTAAATATATCATATAAACTACTAAATTGCTAAACACTTAAATCACTAAACTCCTAAACTCCTAAATACATAAACCATTAAACCGGTATACCCTAAATAATTAATATAAATCTCATTTTTATTTGTATTCATTATAATTTTAATATTTATTTTAATTATTGATTAGTTTATTTTTATAAAAAAATTAATTTCAAAATAAAATTATGAATGAGACAAATATAATTTAAATAATTTATCTTCATCAAAGAAGTTTATAAGATTATAAAAAGAATCAAAAATTTAAAAATAAAAAATTATTATTTAGTAATATATTTTACTTTGATTTTGAATCGTTTTAGGTTTTGCAAATATATTTTAATTAATATCTGTCTTATTAATAATAGCTTATTAATCAATTTTATGATCAGTATTATAATATCGATCAATAAAATTATTTATATTGAATTTACATGATATTTAATTTTTATGATTATTATAATTAAATATTGTATTAACATTTGAAAAAAAATTAAAAATTATAATATTTTCAATGGTTATAACCTTGAAAATGATAAAAAATCATAAAAATAATTTTTTTGTTATTTAATTATTTAAATAAAACCTATAAACCACAAAATAGCTAAATACTTAAATTACTAAACTCGTAAACACTAATACTGCACCACACACACATAGCGATGGACAACAGTACACACGTGCACATATTCTTGTCCATTTTTGAGTAGAATTTAGAGGTGCAAGCAAGTCCTAGAAGCAGCCAGAAGTATGGGCCACCAGCTTGTAGAGGGCCACACTAGCAAGCAGGGATGATAACATTCATACAACTGACGAGACCGAGCAAAGTGGTCGGGAGTAAACCCAGAAGTAGCTAGGAGTGGGTCCCACTAGCACTATCATGCAGCATAGAGGGCCACCCAACCATCGACCAACAGGAGTACCAGGTAATCCATGATTAATTAGAGAGCCAGAAAAATCCGAAGCATCACCAAACAGGGCCATAAAGCAATGGAGTTCAGACCAGCCACACAGGAGCGAAAGATTCAAACTTGTAGTTTATGTTTGTAGTCTTATTTGTATTTTGGACTTTGTGTGCACCATGTACTTGTAGAGATGGATCATGACATACTCACACACACAATCTTGTATGTTCTCTATGTAGCATTCAATGAGGGCAACTAGACCCATGAGTATCTTTAAGTGGGGCCCACTAATGCATTTATTAAATACACATTAGGCGATGCTACACTCCCATGAGCAGAACACCCATGTTTATAGCAATTTGTAATTTTACTTGTATTCTAGCTTGGTTGTATGCATAAATAATTAGACTATGAGATGGACCTCATCACACATGCACACCGATGCATGCATATTTTTTGATATTTTGTCGGCGCAACATACAGCCACTTCTTGGAGCTCGAGGAGGAAGCATTCTAACCCAAGAGATACTCTTTTGAAGATCATTGGAGCAAAAGAATGTGGAATTCAGAGGTGAGAATGAATTGAAAAAGTGCCGTAGATATGGACTTGTGGATTTATGGGTTTTTAGCTTTAAATGTATTCCATTGCATAGCAATGACATAGGCAAGAGCTTGATGCAGCATGTCACACATATGCACAATCTTATATTTGCATAGTTTTAATATGGTGCATCATTCAGGTTCCTCCAAAAGGCTTGGAAAAATCCGAATGGAAAGGACGTAGTGGCATTATGACTCAATGCCAACTCTGAAGTCCGGGAATGCCAGGTGATTTTAGTTGTATTCATACGCTTGAAATTATTAGGCATTATGTTTTTTTATGTATTTTATGCATAGAATCATTATGGTGCATAGGATGTTGTGGGCTGGCCTAAATTAGTCAGCTAAGAATGACTTATGTCTCTCTGTTGAACATATTGTTATGGCACTAAGAATGATCATGAATACATATTTAATCACTATAATACTGGGTCACAGTATTGGATATGACCATTGCTTGTGCATTTTATTTTTCTATTGCAAAGTCATTGCCCTAGGAATGATTATAAATTTGGACATTCCTCAAGAGAAAAAGTCATGACCCTAGAAATAGTTAAAGCTTGAGTACTACTCTTTATAACTTTCTATGGTTAAATTTCTTAGGATTGTAAATATAACTATGGCTTTTTCCGTTGATTAGTGAGCTCAAGTGTCAATATGCTAGACTAATATTTTGAGCAATGATTAAAACCTTTTATACATTTGAATATTATTCATTTACACCTTTTTGGGTATTGTGAGCTTATATACATTACTTATTTAATATAAAAAGAAACAAATGATACTTTTCATATCCATGAGGATATAAAAAAATGCTTGGACATGCTAGTAAAATAAATTTTTTGATTCTTGATTGAAAGAGAGCTCATACTTCTTGCCCTGCTCAAACCACCCAGGGGCTAGTTTGTTCTAATAGGCTACAAGTTGGTTATTTTTTTAGAGGGGAACTATGTTTTAGAAAAATTGCTTTTAGTGTGTACATGAGAGATATTTTAGAAGAAATTACAATAATCAATATAAATAGCATCCTCAACAACTAGCTATTTCAATACATAGGGGTACAACTTTGGTTTAGTCTGTTAGCGTACATGAGTCAAATTACCTTTGATAGCCCAGTGATTCTAAATCAAATATGATGAGACATAATAGAGATAAACTAAAAGCTCATATTATTTTGGTTAGAGCTTTAGCAATCATTCTAGAGTTGAGAGAGAAACAAAATAAATTATTTTAATTATTCAGTATAATTTTTATTTTTATTTTAATTATTTATCAGTTTATTTTTATAGAAATATTAATTACAAAATAATTTACTAGTGAGACAGATCTAATTTAAATTAAACTGGTATATCCTAAATAATAAAGAATAAATCTAATTTTTTTTATTATAATATTAAATATTCAATTTTAATTATTTATTTGTTTATTTTTATATAAATATTAATTACAAAATAAATTATGAGTTACACAAATATAATTTATATAAATTATTTTTCATCAAAATAATATAGATATACTATTTAAACGAAAAAAAAATTTTAAATCAAAAAAATATTATTATATAGTAATATATCTTGATTTGCTTCTGAATCATTTTAGGTTTTCTAATTATATTATAATTGATAACTATCATATTAATAATAGATTATTAATTTATTTTTTGATTATTATTAAAATATTTATCAATAAAATAGTTTATATTGAATTTATATGATATATAAATATAATGATTATTATAACTAAATAATGCATTCACTTTTGAAAAATATTTAAAAATTATTTTATTTTCTAAGGTTATAACCTTTGAAAATAACAAAAAATAATAAAAATAAATTTTTTGTTTTTTTATTTTTTAAATAAAACTTATAAACAACTAAATGCATACACAGTTAAATAAGTAAACTTCTACACCCCATAATGACTAAATACATTAACCATTAAACCTATATATAATACAATAAATAATAAATCTAATTTTTTATCTATATATTATAATTTTAAATATTCATTTTAATTATTTATTAGTTTATTTTTAAAGAAATATTTATTACAAAATAAATTATGAGGGCAACATATATAATTTAAATAATTGTTTTAATGAAAAATATATATACGCATATAAAAGAAGTAAAAATTTAAAAATTTAAAATTATTATCCGGTAATATATTTTATTTTAATTATAAATCAATTTAGCTTTTGTAAATATTTTTTAATTAATTTCTATCTTTTTATTAATATTTTATTAATTTAATTTTTGATCATTATTATAATATTTATCAATAAAATTGTTTATATTGAATTTATATGATATATAATTTTTAATATTATTATAACTAAAATATTATATTTACATTTAAAAATATTTTAAATATTATTATATTTTCAATGGTTATAACCTATGAAAATGAGAAAAAATTATAAATTTTTTATTATTATTTTATTGTTTAAATAAAACATATAAACCATTAAATGCCTAAAAACATAAATCGCTAAATTTTCAAATGACAAAACATCTAAATACTTAAACCATTAAACTGGTATACATTAATAATAAATCATAAATCTCAATTTAATTTTAATTCAGTATAATTTAAAATTTTTATTTTAATAATTTAAAAGTTTATTTTTATAGAAATATTAATTTTAAATTAAATTATTAGTGAGAAAGATATAATTAAAATTAAACTGGTATACCCTAAATAATAATTAATAAATCACATTTCTTTTCATTATAATTTTAAATATTCATTTTAATTATTTATTTGTTTATTTTTATATAAATATTAATTACAAAATAAATTATGAGTTAAAAAAATATAATTTATATAAATTATTTTTAATCAAAAAATATAGATATACTTTTTAAAATAAAAAAAAATCCAAAACAAATAATTTTTATATTGTAAAATATTTTGCTTTGCTTTTGAATTATTTTAGGTTTTGTAAGCCACAAAATTCCGATACCTCTATATAGGTAATCTTTTAAATCGGTATACCCTAAATATTAATTAATAAATATCATTTTTATTTGTTTTCATTATAATTTAAAAAATTCATTTTGATTGTTTAGTTTTTTATTTTTATATATGTATTAATTATAAAATAAATTATGAGTTAAAAAAATAATTTATAAAAATTATTTTTCATCAAAAAATTGATAAGCTTATAAAAAGAATACAAATTTTAAAACAAATATTTATTATTAGTAATATATTTTGCATTGATTTTGAATCATTTTAGGTTTTGATATTATGTTTTAAGTAATATCTATCTTATTCATAATAGATTTTTAATTTATTTTTTGATAATTATTAGAATATCTATCAATAAAATTGTTTATATTGAATTTATATGATATATAATTATTATGATTATTATAAAGAAATAGTGTATCCACTTTTGAAAAAATTTATAAATTTTTATATTTTCAAATGTTATAATCTTAAAAAATAAAAATAAATAATAAAAATAATTTTTAATTATTTTATTTTTTAAATAAATACTATAGACCATTAAATGCTTACTTACTTAAATTAGTAAGCTTATAAACTCCTAAATACATAAATATTTTAACATCTATATACTACTTAATAAATAATAAATCTTAATTTTATTTCTATTTATTATAATTTTAAATATTCATTTTAATTATTTATAGTTTAATTTTTTAGAAAAATTAATTACAAAATAAATTTCGAGTGAGTCAAATATTATTTAAATAATTTATTTTAATAAAAAAAATATACGCTTATAAAAAGAAGGAAAATTTTAAAAATTAAATATTATTATTTAGTAATATATTTTTATGTGATTTCAAATCATTTTGTGTTATGTAAATATATTTTAATTAATATTTATATTATTAATAATAGTTTATTAATTTAATTTTTGTTCATTATTATAATATCTATCATTAAAATTATTTATATTGAATTTATATTATTTATAATTAGTAAGATTAAAATAATTATATATTGTATTCACATTTCAAAATATTTTAAAAATTATTTTATTTTCCAAGTTTAAAACCTTTGAAAATCAGAAAAAATCAAAAAAAGAATTTTAAATTTTTATTATATAAATAAAACCTATAAACCACTAAATGCCTAAAAACACAAATTGCTAAACTCTTAAACGACAAAACTCCTAAATAATGAAACCATTAAACTGATATACCATATATAATAAATCAAAAATCTAATTTTAATTTGTATTCATTATAATTTTAAATATTCATTTTAATTATTTATTAGTTTATTTTTTATAGAAATATCAATAACAAAATAAATAATGAGTGAGACAAATATAATTTTAATAATTTATTTTTAATCAAAAAAAAAAGCTTATATAAAGGAGTAAATATTTAAAAACAAAAAATTATTATTTAGTAATATATTTTACTTTGATTTTGAATCATTATATATAGATTTTGCAATTATATTTTAATTGCGATTAATCTTATTAATAATAGTTTATTAATTTATCATTTGATCATTTTTATAATATCGAACAATAAAAGTACTTATATTCAATTAAAATGTCTTATAATTTTTAAGTTATTATAACTAAATATTATATTTACATTCGAAAAAAATTTAAAAATTATTATATTTTTACAAAAATAATATTTTATTATTTTATTATTTAAATAAAACTTATAAACAACTAAATGCCTAAACATTTAAATCTCTAGACTCCTAAACCCCAAAAATATTTAAACCATTAAACCTATATAACCTAAAGAATAAATAATAAATCTCATTTTTATTTGTATTCATTATAATTTTAAATATTTATTTTAATTATTTTTTAGTTTATTTTTATAGAAATATTAATTACAAAATAAATAATGAGTGAGACAGATATAATTTTAATAAATTATTTTTTATGAAAAAAAAATAATCTTATAAAAATAAACAAAATTTCAAAATTTTAAAATTTTATTTAGTAATATAATTTACTTTGATTTTGAATTATTTTGGGTTATGCAAATATATTTTAATTAATATCTATCTTATTAATAATAGTTTATTAATTTATTTTTTGATCATTATTATAATATAAATTAATACATTTTTTTATATTGAATCTACAAATAATATAATTATTAAGATTATTATAACAATTATTGTATTAATATTTTAGAACTATTAAAAAATTTTATATTTTTAATGGTTATAAACTTTTAAAATCACGAAAATTCATAAAAATAAAATTATTGTTATTTCTTTGATTAAATAAAACCTTTAATACTTTTATATAATCATTATTATAATATATATCAATACAATAGTTTATATTGAATTTATATGATATATAATTATTATGATTATTATAACTTCATATTATATTCACTTTTCAAAAAAAAATTATAAATTATTATATTTTCAAAGTTTATAACATTCAAAAATTAGAAAAAATAACAAAAATAAATCTTTTGTTATTTTATTTTTTATATAAAATTTATAAACCACTAAATGACTAAATTTTAAAATGACTAAACTCCTAAACCCTGAAGCCCATAAATACTTAAAACATTAAATTAATATAGTTCAAATAATAAATCATAAATCTAATTTTTATTAGTATTCATTATAATTTTAAATATTCATTTTAATTATTTATCAGTTTATTTTAATAGAAATATTAATTACAAATAAAATTATTAGTGCGATATATATAGTTTAAATAATTTATTTTTCATTAAAAAAATGCTTATAAAAAAATGCAAATTTTTAAAAATATATAATTATTATTTAGTGATATATCTTATTTTGATTTTCTTATAAATACTAGTTTATTAATTTATTTATTGATCATTATTATAATATCTATAAATAAAATTATTTATATTGAGTTTACATTATATATAATTATTAAGATTATTATAACTAAATATTATATTCACATTTAAAAAAAATTAAAAATTATTATATTTTCAAAAGTTATAACCTTCAAAGATTAAAAAAATCAAAAAATTAAATTTTTTGTTTTTTCATTCTTTAAATAAAAACTATAAATCACTAAAGGTCTAAATAATTAAATCACTAAACTCCTAAACCACATAACACCTTAATACTTAAACCATTAAACTGGTATATCTTTAATAATAAATAATGAATCTCTATTTTATTTGTATTCATTATAAATTTAAATATTCATTTTAATTATTTATTAGTTTATTATTTTAGAATTATAAATTACAAAATAAATTATGAGTAGGACAAATATAATTTAAATAATTAATTTTAAATAACAAAAATATAAACTTATAAAAAAAGAAAAATATTAAAAAAAATTATTAATTAGTAATATATTTTACTTTGATTTTGAATCATTATATATTG
The DNA here is from genome assembly GCA_029783825.1 of Sapria himalayana. Classification (NCBI taxonomy): domain Eukaryota; kingdom Viridiplantae; phylum Streptophyta; class Magnoliopsida; order Malpighiales; family Rafflesiaceae; genus Sapria; species Sapria himalayana. The sequence goes on along the minus strand of JAREIK010002095.1, from coordinate 88,577 downwards.
GTTTTGCAATTATATTTTAATTGCGATCAATCTTATTAATAATAGTTTATTAATTTTTATTTGATCATTTTTATAATATCGAACAATAAAGTACTTATATTCAATTAAAATGTCTTATAATTATTAAGTTATTATAACTAAACATTATATTTACATTTGAAAAAAATTTAAAAATTATTATATTTCAACAAAAATAATATTTTATTATTTTATTATTTAAATAAAACTTATAAACCACTAAATGCCTAAACATTTAAATCTCTAGACTCCTAAACCCCAAAACCCCATAAATACTTAAACCATTAAACTTATATAACCTAAAGAATAAATAATAAATCTCATTTTTATTTGTATTCATTATAATTTTAAATATTTATTTTATTATTTTTTAGTTTATTTTTATAGAAATATTAATTACAAAATAAATAATGAGTGAGACAGATATAATTTAAATAAATTATTTTTTATGAAAAAAAAATAAGCTTATAAAAATAAACAAAATTTCAAAAATTTAAAATTTTATTTAGTAATATAATTTACTTTGATTTTGAATTATTTTGGGTTATGCAAATATATTTTAATTAATATCTATCTTATTAATAATAGTTTATTAATTTATTTTTGATCATTATTATAATATAAATTAATACATTTTTTTATATTGAATCTACAATAAATATAATTATTAAGATTATTATAACTAAGTATTGTATTCATATTTTAGAACTATTAAAAAATTATTATATTTTTAATGGTATAACCTTTGAAAATCACGAAAATTCATAAAAATAAATTTATTGTTATTTCATTGATTAAATAAAACCTATAATACTTTTATATAATCATTATTATAATATATATCAATACAATAGTTTATATTGAATTTATATGATATATAATTATTATGATTATTATTACTTAATATTATAATCACTTTTCAAAAAAAAAATTATAAATTATTATATTTTCAAAGTTTATAACATTCAAAAATGAGAAAAAATAACAAAAATAAATTTTTTATTATTTTATTTTTTATATAAAACCTATAAACCACTAAATGACTAAATTCTAAAATGACTAAACTCCTAAACCCCGAAGCCCATAAATACTTAAAACAATAAATTATTATAGTCCAAATAATAAATCATAAATCTAATTTTTATTAGTATTCATTATAATTTTAAATATTCATTTTAATTATTTATCAGTTTATTTTAATAGAAATATTAATTACAAAATAAATTTTTAGTGCGATATATATAGTTTAAATAATTTATTTTTCATTAAAAAAATGCTTATAACAAAATGAAAATTTTTAAAAATAAATAATTATTATTTAGTAATATATCTTATTTTGATTTTGAATCATTTTAAATTTGACAATTATATTTTAATTTATATCATTCTTATAAATATAGGTTTATTAATTTATTTATTGATCATTATTATAATATCTATCAATAAAATTATTTATATTGAGTTTATATTATATATAATTATTAAAATTATTATAACTAAATATTATATTTACATTAAAAAAATTAAAATTATTATATTTTCAAAGGTTGCAACCTTCAAAAATTAAAAAAAAATCAAAAATTAAATTTTTTGTTTTCTCATTCTTAAAAAAAACTATAAATCAGTAAAGGTCTAAACAATTAAATCACTAATGGTCTAAACAATTAAATCACTAAACTCCTAAACCAAAAAACACCTAAATACTTGAACAATTAAACTGGTATCCTGAATAATAAATAATAAATCTCAATTTTATTTGTATTCATTATAATTTTAAATATTCATTTTAATTATTTAGTAGTTTATTTTTATAGAATTATAAATTACAAAATAAATTATGAGTAAGACAAATATAATTTAAATAATTTATTTTTAATAACAAAAATATAAACTTATAAAAAAGCAAAACATTAAAAAAATTATTATTTAGTAATATATTTTACTTTGATTTGAATAAATTTAGATTTTGCAAATACTTTTTAAATAAAAACTATTTTATTAATTTATTTTTTGATCATAATTATAATATCTAGCCATATAATTATTTATATTGAATTTAAATGAATTATAATAATGAAGATTATTATAAATAAATATTATATTTACATTTGAAAAAAATTTAAAAATTATTATATTTTCAAAGGATAAAAAATCTTCAAAAAATTAGAAAAAATAATAAAAATAATTTTTATGCTATATCATTGTTTAAATAAACCTTATAAACCACTAAATGGGTAAACACTTAAACATCTAAACTCCTAAACACAAAAGCCCCTAAATACTTAAACCTTTAAACTCGTAAACCATAAATATAATTTAAATAATTTATTTTTATCAAAAAAATATATAAGCTTATAAAAAGAAGCAAAAACTAAAAAACAAAATTTTTATTTAGTAATAAATTTTACTTGGATTTTGAATAATTTTATGTTTTGCAATTATATTTTAATTTATATCCATCATAATAATAATAACATATTAATTTATTTTTTGATATTTGATATCATATCGATCAATAAAATTATTTATATTATATATAATTATAATGATTATTATCACTAAATATTGTATTCACGTTTTTAAAAAATTTTAAAATTATTATATTGGCAAAGGTTATAACCTTTGAAAATGTGAAAAAATATCAAAAATAATTTTTTGTTATATTCATTGTTTAAACAAAACCAATAAACCACTAAATGCCTAAAAACATAAATTGCTAAAGTCCTAAACAACAAAACCTCTAAATACTTAAAATATTAAACTGGTATAGATTAATAATAATTCATAAATCTCATTTTAATTTTTATTCAATATAATTTTATATTTTTATTTTAATTATTTATCAGTTTATTTTTATTGAAATTTTAATTAAAAAATAAATCATTAGTGAGACAGATATAATTTAAATTAAACTGGTATACCGTAAATAATAAAGAATAAATCTCTTTTTTTTCATTATAATTTTAAATATTCATTTTAATTATTTACTTGTTTATTTTTATATAAATATTAATTAAAAAATAAATTATGAGTTAGACAAATATAATTTATATAAATTATTTTTCATCAAAAAAATATAGTTAAACTTATTAAAAGAAAAAAATTTATAAACAAAAAATTATTATATAGTAATATAATTTGCTTTGCTTCTGAATCACTATAGGTTTTGTAATTATATTTTAATTGATATCTATCTTATTAATAATAGATTATTAATTTATTTTTTGATCATTTGTAGAATATTTATAAAAAATATTGTTTATATTGAATTTAGATGATATATAAATATAATGATTATTATAACTAAATATTGAATTCACATTTGAAAAAAATTTAAAAATTATTATATTTTCAAAGGTTATAACCTTTGAAAATATAAAAAAATAATAAAAATAATTATTTTGTTATTTTAAATTTTTAAATAAAACCTATAAACCACTAAATGCATACATAGTTAAATCAGTAAACTCCTAAAGTGCGTAATTCTTGAATACATAAACCATTAAACCGCTATATACTACATAATAATTAAGAAATCTAATTTTTTTTTTCAATTTATTATAATTTTAATTATTCATTTCAATTATTTATTTGTTTATTTTTGTATAAATTTTTATTACAAAATAAATTATGTGTGCGACAAATATAATTTAAATAATTTATTTTTAATAAAAAAATATTAACTCTTATAAAAGAAGTAAAAATTTAAAAATTAAAAATTTTTATCCAATAATATTTTTTAGTTTAATTTTGAATCAATTTGAGTTTTGTAAATAGTTTTTAATTAATATATATCTTATTATTAATAGTTTTTTAATTTAATTTTTGATCATTATTATAATACTTATCAATAAAATTGATTATATTGAATTTATATAATATATAATTATTAAAATTATTATAACTAATTATTGTATTCACATTTCAAAAAATTTTAAATATTTTTATATTTTCAAAGGTTATAACCTATGAAAATGACAAAAAATTACAAATATTTTTTTGTTATTTTATTGTTTAAATAAAACCTATTAACCACTAAATGCCTAAAAACATGAATCACTAAACACCTATACGACAAAACCTCTAAATACTTATACAATTAAATTGGTATACATTAATAATAAATCATAAATCTCATTTTTTTCATTATAATTTTAAATATTCATTTTAATTATTAATTTTTTATTTTTATATAAATATTAATTAAAAAATAAATTATGAGTTAGACAAATATAATTTATGAAAATTATTTTTAATCATAAAATATAGATAATATTTAAAAAAAAAATTAACAAAACAAAAAATTATTATATAGTAATATATTTTGGTTTGCTTATAGATCATTTTAGCTTTTATAATTATATTTTTATTGATATCTCTCTTAGTAATAATAGATTAAAAAATTATTTTTTAATCATTATTTGAATATTAATCACTAAAATTGTTTATATTGAATTTATATGATATATAAATATAATGATTATTATAACTAAATATTTAATTTGATTTTGAAAAAAATTTAAAAATTATTATATTTTCAAAGGTTATAACCTTTGAAAATATCAAGAAATAAAAAAAATAAATTTTTTGTTATTTTATTTTTTAAATAAAACCTATAAACTACTAAATGCATACACAATTAAATCAGTATACTCCTAAACCCCGTAATTCCTAAATACATAAACCATTAAACCACTATATAATACATAATAATTAATAAATCTAATTTTTATTTCTATTTATTATAATTTTAAATATTCATTTAATTATTTATTAGTTCATTTATATAGAAATATTTATTACAAAATAAATTATGAGTAAGACAAATATAATTTAATTAATTTATTTTTAATCAAAAAATATATACACGCTTATAAAAGAAGTAAAATTAAAAAATTAAAAATTATTATTCACTTATATATTTTACTTTAATTTTCAATCAATTTCGGTTTTGTAAAAATTTTTTAATTAATATCTATCTTATTATTATTAGTTTATTAATTTAATTTTTAAAAATTATTATAATAACTATCAATAAAATTGTTTATATTGAATTTATATGATGTATGATTATTAATAATATTATAACTAAATATTGTATTCACATTTCAGAAAATTTTAAATCTCAAAACCATTAAACTGGTATACATTAATAATAAATCATAAATCTCTTTTTAATTTTTATTCAGTATAATTTTAAATTTGTATTTTAATTATTTATCAGTTTATTTTTATAGAAATATTAATTACAAAATATTTTATTAGTGAGACAGATATAATTTAAATAATTTATATTTCATCAAAAAAAAATATAAGCTTATAAATACAGGCACAATTTAAAAAAAAAATTTATTATTTAGTAAAATATTTATTTTGATTTTGTATCATTTTAGATTTTGCATCTATATTTTAATTTATGTCATTCTTTTTAATAATAGTTTATTAATTATTTATTGATCATTATTATAATATCTATTAATAAAATTATTTATATTGAGTTTACATAATATATAATTATTAAGATTATTATAAGTAAATATTTTATTCTCATTTAAAAAAAATTAAAAATTATTATATTTTCAAAGGTTATAACCTTAAAAAATTAAAAAATAAAACAAAAAATTAAATTTTTTGTTTTTTAATTTTTTAAATAAAAACTATAAATCACTAAAGGCATAAACACTTAAATCACTAAACCCCAAAACACCTAAATACCTAAAGCATTAAAACTGTATATCTTGAAAATTAAATAATAAATCTCACTTTTATTTGTATTCATTATAATTTTAAATATTCATTTTAATTATTTTTAGTTTATTTTTATATTTTATAAATTACAAAATATATTATGAGGAAGACAAATATAATTTAAATAATATGCTTTTAAGAACAATAAATATATACTTATAAAAGAAGCAAAACATCAAAAACATTATTATTTAGTATTTTATTTTACTTTGATTTTGAATAAATTTAGGTTTTGCAAATATATTTTAAATAATATCTATTTTATTTATAATAGCTTATTAATTTAGTTTTTGATCATTAATATAATATCTATCAATATAATTGTTTATATTGAATTTATATGATATATAATTATTAATATTATCAAAACTAAATATAGTATTCACATTTAAAAAAATTTTAAAAATTATTATATTTTCAAAGGTTATAACCTTCAAAAATGATAAAAAATAACAAAGAATAAATTTTTTCTTATATTATTGTTTAAATAAAACTTATAAACCATTAAATACATAAACACATAAATCTCTAAACTCCTAAACCCAGAAACCCCTAAATACTTAAACCTTTAAACTCGTAAACATTAAATATAATTTAAATAAATTATTGAAATATTAATTACAAAATAAATTATGAGTGATACAAATATAATTTAAATAATTTATTTTTCATCAAAAAAAATATAATCTTATAAAATGAGGCAAAAACTAAAAAACAAAAATTATTATTTAGTAATAAATTTACTTTGATTTTTAATCATTTTAGTTTTTGTAATTAAATTTTAATTTATATCTATCATATTAATAATAGTTTATTAATTTATTTTTGATAATTGATATAATATCTATCAATAAAATTGTTTATATTTAGTTTATATTATATATTGTTATAATAATTATTATTACTAAATATTGTATTCATATTTTTAAAAAATTTAAAATTATTATATTTTCAAAGGTTATAATCTTTGAAAATTTGAAAAAATATCAAATATATTTTTTTGTTATTTCATTGTTTAAATAAAACCTATAAACTACTAATTGCCTAAATTCATGAATGAATAATTTCTAAATCTCGAAAACCCTAGATAGATATATTTTTTAATCAGATAAATCCTAAATAATAAACAATAAATCCATTTTTATTTTTTTCATTATAATTTATATATTTCATTTTAATTATTTATTTTTTTATTTTTATATAAAAATTAATTACAAAATAAATTATGAGTTAGACAATTATAATTTATATAAATTATTTTTCATCAAAAAAAAATAGATAAACTTATTAAAAGAAAAAAAAATAAAAAACAAAAAATTATTATATAATAATATAATTTGCTTTGCTTCTGAATCATTATTGGTTTTGTAAATATATTTTAATTGATATCTATCTTATTAGTAATAGATTATTGATTTATTTTTTGATAATTATTAGAATATTTATCAATAAAATTGTTTATATTGAATTTATATGATATATAAATATAATGATTATTATAACTTAATATTGAATTCGCTTTGGAAAAAAATTTTAAAATTATTATATTTTAAAAGTTTATAACCTTTGAAAATGTGAAAAAATAAAATAAAAATATTTTTTTTGATATTTCATTGTTTAAATAAAACTGATAAACCACTAAATGCCTAAACACTTAATTTAATAACTCCTAAATCTCTAAAACCCTAAATAATAAATAATAATCCTTTTAAACTAGAAACCCTAAATAATAAATAATAAATCTCAATATTATTTTATTCATAATAATTTTATATATTCATTTTAATTATTTATTTGTTTATTATTATATAAATATTAATTACAAAATAAATTATGAGTTAGACAAATATAATTTATATAAATTATTTTTCATCGAAAAATATAGATAAACTTATAAAAAGAATAAAAAATTTAAAAACTAAAATTTATTATATAGTAATATATTTTACTATCCTTCTAAATCATTTTAGATTTTGTAATTATATTTTAATTGATATCTATCTTATTAATAATTGTTTATTAATTTATTTTTTGATCATTATTAGAATATTTATCATTAAATTGTTTATATTGAATTTATATGATATATAAATATAATGATTATTATAACTAAATATTGAATTCACTTTTGAAAAAAAATTTAAAAATTATTATATTTCCAAAGGTTATAACCTTTGGAAATATGAAAAAATAATAAAAAAAAATTTATGTTATTTTATTTTATAAATAAAACCTATAAACCACTAAATGCATACACAGTTATATCAGTAAACTCCTAAACCCCGTAATGCCTAAATACATAAACTAATAAACCGCTATATACTACTTAATAATTAATAAATTGAATTTTTATTTCAATTTATTATTATTTTAAATATTCATTTTAATTATTTATTAGTTTATTTTTATAGAAATTTTTATTACAAAATAAATTATGAGTGCGACATATATAATTTAAATAATTTATTTTTAATCAAAAAATATATATACGCTTATAAAAGAAGTAAAAATTTTAAAATTAAAAATTATTATCTAGTAATATATTTTACTTTAATTTTGAATCAATTTGGGTTTTGTTAATATTTTTTAATTAATATCTATCTTATTATTAATATTTTATTAATTTAATTTTTGTTCATTATATTAATATCTATCAATAAAATTATTTATATTGAATTTATATCATATATAATTATTAATATTATTATAACTAAATATTATATTCAAATTTCAAAAAATTTTAAATATTAATTTATTTTTAATGGTTATAACCTTTGAAATCAGAAAAAATCTAAAAAAAATTTTTATTTTTATTATATAAATAAAACCTATAAACCACTAAATGCGTAAAAACATAAATTCATAAACTCCTAAACAACAAAACACCTAAATAATCAAACCATTAAACCTGTATACCACATATAATAAATCATAAATCTCATTTTAATTTGTATTCATTATAATTTTAAATATTCATTTTAATTATTTATTAATTTATATATTAATTACAAAATACATAATCAGTTAGACAAATATAATTTAAATAATTTAATTTTAATCAAAAAAAATAAGCTTATAAAAAGAAGTAAAATTTTAAAAACAAAAAAGTATTATTTAGTAATATATTTTACTTTGATTTTGAATCATTATATATTCATTTTGCAATTATATTTTAATTGTTATCAATCTTATTAATAAAAGTTTATTAATTTATTATTTGATCATTTTTATAATATATAACAATAAAATTACTTATATTCAATTTAAATGTCTTATAATTATTAAGATTATTATAACTAAATATAATATTTACATTTGAAAAAAATTTAAAAATTATTATATTTTCAAATGTTATAACTTTCAAAAATGATAAAAAATCACAAAAATAATTTTTTTTATTTTATTATTTAAATAAAACTTATAAACCACTAAATGCCTAAACATTTAAATCTCTAGACTCCTAAACACCAAAATCCCCTAAACATCAAAAAAATATATAAGCCTATAAAAATAAGCACAATTTTAAAAACAAAAATTTATTATTTAGTAAAATATTTTATTTGATTTTGTATCATTTTAGAATTTGCAATTATATTTTAATTTATATCATTCTTTTTAATAATAGTTTATTAATTATTTATTGATCATTATTATAATATCTATTAATAAAATTATTTATATTGAGTTTACATTATATATAATTTTTAAGATTATTATAACTAAATATTATATTCACATTTATAAAAAATTAAAAATTATTAGATTTTCAAAGGTTATAACCTTCAAAATTAAAAAAAACAAAAAATTAATTTTTTGTTTTTTCATTCATTTAAATAAAAACTATAAATCACTAAAGGCATAAACACTTAAATCACTAAACCCCAAAACACCTATATACTTAAACCATTAAACTAGTATATCCTGAATAATAAATAATAAATCTCTATTTTATTTGTATTCATTATAGTTTTAAATATTCATTTTAATTATTTATTAGTTTATTTTTATAGAATTATAAATTAAAAATAAATTATGAGGAAGACATATATAATTTAAATAATTTACTTTTAATATAAAATATATAAACTTATAAAAAGAAGTAAAACATCAAAAAAATTATTTTTTAGTAATATATTTTATTTTGATTTTGAATAAATATATGTTTTGCAAATATATTTTAAATAATATCTTTCTTTTTAATAATAGTTTATTAATTTATTTATTGATTATTAATATAATATGTATCAATATAATTATTTATATTGAATTTATATGATATATAATTATTAAGATTATCATAACTAGATATAGTATTCACATATAAAAAAAATTTAAAAATTGTTATATTTTCAAAGGTTATAATCTTCAAAAATGAGAAAAAATAACAAAACTAAATTTTTTGTTATATCATTGTTTAAATAAAACTTATAAACCATAAAATGCCTAAATACATAAATCTCTAAACTTCTAAACACCGAAGTCCCTAAATACTTAAACCTTTCAACTCTTAAACCTTAAATATAATTTAAATAATTTATATAAATATTAATTACAAAATAAATTTTGAGTGATACAAATATAATTTATATAATATATTTTTCATCAAAAAATATATATATGCTTATAAAATGATGCAAAAAGTAACAAAATTATTATTTAGTAATAAATTTTACTTTGATTTTGAATCATTTTAGGGTTTTTAATTATATTTTAATTTATATCTATCTTATTAATAATAGTTTATTAATTTATTTTTTGATAATTGATATAATATCTATCAATAAAATTGTTTATATTTAGTTGATATTATATATAGTTATAAAAATTATTATTACTAAATATTGTATAAATATTTTTAAAAATTTTTAAAATTATTAATTTTTCAAATGATATAATCTTTGTAAATTTGAAAAAATATCAAAAATAAATTTTTTGTTATTTCATTATTTAATTAAAACCTATAAACCACTAAATTCCTAAAAACATAAATTGCTAAACTCCTAAACGACAAAATTTTAAATACTTAAACCATTAAATTAGTATACATTAATAATAAATAATAAATCTCAATTTTATTTTTATTAAGTATTTTTTAAATTTTTATTTTAATTATTTATCAGTTTATTTTAATAGAAATATTAATTACAAAATAAATTATTAGTGAGACAGATATAAATTAAATTAATGCGGTATACTCTAAATAATAAATAATAAATGTCTTTTTTTTTCATTATTATTTTAAATATTAATTTTAATTATTTATTTGTTTATTTTTATATAAATATTAATTACAAAATAGAGTATAAGTTATACAAATATAATTTATATAAATTATTTTTAAACAAAAAAATATAGATAAACTAATTAAAAGAAGAAAAAAAATAAAAAGAAAAAAATTATTATATAGTAATATATTTTGCTTTGTTTCTGAATCATTTTAGGTTTTGTAATTATATTTTAATTGATATCTAACTTATTAATAAAAGATTATTAAATTATTTTTTTATCATTATTAGAATATTTATCAATAAAAATGTTTATATTGAATTTATATGTTATATATATATTATTAATTATTATAACTAAATATTATATTCACTTTTGAAAAAAATTTTAAAATTATTATATTTTCAAAGATTATAATCTTTTAACATGTTAAAAATAAAAAATAAATATTTTTTTTTGTAATTTTATTGTTTAAATAAAACCTATAAACCACTAAATGCCTAATCACTTAAATCACTAAACTACAAAATCCTGATACCCCTATATAGATAATCCTTTAAACTAGTATACCCTAAATAATAATTAATAAATCTCATTTTTATTTGTTTTCATTATAATTTAAAAAATTTATTTTGATTCTTTAGTTTTTTATTATATATATATATTAATTATAAAATAAATTATGAGTTTAAATTATAGAAATATTTAATTTAAAAAAATCACTTAAATGAGATTTATGATTTATATAAGAAATCATAAATCTCAATTTAATTTTCGTTCAGTATAATTTAAATTTTTATTTTAATAATTTAACAGTTTATTTTTATAGAAATATTAATTTCAAATTAAATTATTAGTGAGACAGATATAATTAAAATTAAACTGGTATACCCTAAATAATAATTAATAAATCACATTTTTTTCATTATAATTTTAAATATTCATTTTAATTATTTATATGTTTATTTATATATAAATATTAATTACAAAATAAATTGAGCTAGACAAAAATAATTTATATAAATTATTTTTAATCAAAAAATTATAGATAAACTTTTTTTAAAGAAAATTTCAAAACAAAAAATTATTATATAGTAATATATTTTGCGTTGCTTCTGAATCATTTTAGGTTTTGTAATTATATTTTAATTGATATCTATCTTATTAATAATAGATTATTAATTTATTTTTTTGATCATTATTAGAATATTTATCAATAAAATTGTTTATATTGAATTTACATGATATATAATTATTAAGATTATTATAACTAAATATTATATTTACATTTGAAAATAATTTAAAAATTTTTATATTTTCAAAGGTTATCATCTTTGAAAATGAGATAAAATCACAAAAATAAATTTTTTGTTATTTTATTGTTTATATAAAACCTATAAACTACTAAATGCCTAAACGCTTAAATCATTAAACTCCTAAAACCCAAAACCTCATAACCCTTAAATACTTAAACTTTTAAACCATCTTTAAAGGTTTAAGTATTTATAAATAATATATAAATATCTATCTATAAATAATAGTTTATTAATTTATTTTTTGATCATTATTATATTTATATTTATATTTAGTTTATTAATATCTATCAATAAAATTGTTTATTTTTAATTTACATGATATATAATTATTAAGTTTATTATAACTAAATATTGTATTCACATTTGAAAAAAATTTAAAAATTATTATATTTATAAAGGTTATAACCTTCAAAATTGATAAAAAATTTGAAAAATAATTTTTTTGTTATTTCATTATTTAAATAAAACATATAAACTACTAAATGCCTAAACACTTAAATCACTAAACTCCTAAACCCCTAAATACTCAAACCATTAAACCGGTATACCCTAAATAATTAATCATAAATCTCAATTTTATTTGTATTCATTATAGTTTTAATATTCATTTTAATTATTTATTAGTTTATTTTTATAGAAATATTAATAGAAAAATAAAATTATGAATGAGACAAATATAATTTAAATAAACCCTATAAACCACAAAATTCCTAAATACTTAAATTACTAAACTCCTAAATCCTGATACTACTGCACCACACACACATAGAGATGGACCACTGTACAAACGTGCACATATTCTTATCCATTTTGGTGTAGCATTTAGAGGGGCCACCAAGTCTTGGAAGCAGCCAGAAGTATGGGCCACCAGCATGTAGAGGGCCCGGCTAGCAAGCCGGGATGATAACATTCAGACAAATGACGTGACCTAGCAAAGTGGTCGGGAGTAAACCTAGGAGAACCTCAAAGTGGGTCCCACTAGCCCTATCAGGCAGCATAGAGGGCCACCCAACCATCGCCCAACAGGAGTAGCGGGTAATCTATGAATAATTGTAGAGCCGGCAAAATCCGAAGCATCACCAAGCATGGCCAGTAAGCAATGGAGTCCAGACAAGCCACACAGGAGCGTAAGATTAAAACTTGTAGTTTATGTTTTTAGTCTTATTTGTATTGTGGAGTTTTTATGCACCATGTACTTGTAAAGACAGATCATGACATACTAACACACACAATCTTGTCTGTTCTTTATGTAGCATGCAATTGTGACAAATGGACGCATGAGTATCTCTAAGTGGGGCGCACTAATGGATTTTGTAAATACACATTATGCAATGCTATACTCCCGGGAGCAAAAACCCATCTTAATAGCATTTTATAAATTTACTTCTATTCTAGCTTAGTTGTACGCGTAGATAATTAGACTATGAGATAGACCTCATCACACATACACACCGATACATGCATATTTTTTGATATTTTGTCGGTGCAACATACAGCTACTTCTTGGAGCTCAAGGAGGAAGCATTCTAACCAAAGAGACACTCTTTTGAGGATCATTGGAGCAAAAGAATGTGTAATTCAGAGGTGAGAATGAATTGACAAAGTGCCGTAGATATGGACTTGTGGATTTATAGGTATTCAATTTTATATGTATTCCATTGCATAGCAATGACATAGGCAAACGCTTGATGCTGCATGTCACACACATGCACAATCTTATATTTGCATAGTTTTAATATGGTGCATCATTCAGGTTCCTCCAAAAGGCTTGGACAAATCCGAATGGATAGGATACAGTGCGCATAATGACTCAATGCCAACTCTGATGTCCGGGAATGCCAGGTGATTTTAGTTGTATTCGTACTCTTGGAATTATTAGGCATTATGTTTTTTTATGTATTTTATGCATAGAATCATTAAGGTGCATAGGATTTGGTGGGCTGGCCTAAATTATTCAGCTTTTTAGTCTCTGGTAAGTTGTGTGCCTAAATGATAAATAAAGTTTGTTTTTTCCGAAAAAAAACAAAAAAAAACCATAAACCCTAAACATTAATTCCTAAACCTTAAACCATAAACTATAACCCTAATCCATAAACCCTTAATCCTAAATATCATGTTTTGCACTTTTATAATCAAAAGACTAAGTGTTAAATTTAAATTGAAATTCACAACTTTTAGGAATGTCACAGATTTATATTTTTGTATATGTAACAAAAAGTCATGACTCAAGGGGTGAGTTATGGATTCAGTCTCTTTCTTGCTTTAGATTATTATAGCATTAGCAATGGTCATGATTGTATATTTTGTCTCTAGAACCTAAATCATATCAATGAGAATATGCCATAACTTGTGTCTCTCTGTTGAACATATTGTTATGGCACAAAGAATTATCATGAATACATATTTAATCATTATAATACTGGGTCACAGTATTGGATATGACCATAGCTTGTGCATTTTATCTTAATATTCCAAAGTCATTGCACTAGGAATGATTGTAACTTTGGACATTCCTCAATAGCAAAAGTCATGACCCTAGAAAGATTTAAAGCTCGAGTACTACTTTTATAACTTACTATAGCTAAAATTCTTGGGATTCGAAATATCACTATGGGTTTTTCTTTGATTTGTGAGCTCAAGTGTCAATATGCTAGACTAATATTTTGAGCAATGATTAAAACCTTTTATACATTTGAATATGATTCATTTACACCTTTTTGGTTATTGTGAGCTTCTATACATAACTCATTTAATATAAAAAGAAAGAAATGATACTTTTCATATCCATGAGGATATAAAAAAAGGCTTAGACATGCCAATAAAATAAATTTTTTGATTCTTGATTGAAAGAGAACCCATACTTCTTGCCCTGCTCAAACCGCCCTGGGGCTAGTTTGTTCTAATAGGCTACAAGGTGGTTATTTTTTAGAGGTGAACTATGTTTTAAAAAAATTGCTTTGAGTGTGTGCATGAGAGATATTTTAGAAGAAATTACAATAATCAATATAAATAGCATCCTCAACAACTAGCTATTTCAACACATAGTGGTACAACTTTGGTTTAGCCTGTTAGCATACATGAGTCAAATTTCCATTGATAGCCCAGTGATTCAACATCAAATATGATAAGACATAATAGAGATAAAGTAAAAGCTCCTATTAATTTTGTTAGAGCTTTAGCAATCATTCTAGAGTTGAGAGAGGAACAAAATAAATTATTTTGATTATTCAAAATAATTTTAATTATTATTTTAATTATTTATAAGTTTTTTTTAGAAATATTAATTACAAAATAAATTATTAGTGAGATAGATCTAATTTAAATTAGACCTGTATATCCTAAATAATAAAGAATAAATCTCATTTTGTTTCATTTTAATTTTAAATATTCAAATTTAATTATTTATTTGTTTATTTTTATATAAATATTTTACACAATATTTTAGAGTTACACAAATATAATTTCTTTATTTATTTTTCATCAAAATAATACAGATACACTTTTAAAAAGAAAAAAAAAATTCAAAACAAAAAATTAATATATAGTAATATATTTTGCTTTGCTTCTGAATCATTATAGGTTTTGTAATTATATTTTAATTGATATCTATCATATTAATAATTGTTTATTAATTTATTTTTTGATCATTATTAGAATATTTATCAATAAAATATTTTATATTGAATTTATATGATATATAAATATAATGATTATTATAACTAAATATTGAATTCACTTTTGAAAAAAATTTAAAAATTATTATATTTACAAAGGTTATAACCTTTGGAAATATATAAAAATAATAAAAATAAATTTTATGTTATTTTATTTTTTAAATAAAACCTATAAACCACTTTGAAAAAAATTTAAAAATTATTATATGTACAAAGGTTATAACCTTTGGAAATATGAAAAAATAATAAAATTAAATTTTATGTTATTTTATTTTTTAAATAAAACCTATAAACCACTAATTGCATCCACAGTTATATCAGTAAACTATTAAACCCCGTAATGCCTGAATACATAAACCATTAAACCGCTATATACTACTTAATAATTAATAAATTGAATTTTTATTTCAATTTATTATTATTTTAAATATTCATTTTAATTATTTATTAGTTTATTTTTATAGAAATTTTTTTACAAAATAAATTATGAGTGCGACACATAATTTAAATAATTTATTTTTAATCAAAAATTATATATATGCTTATAAAAGAAGTATAAAAGAAGTATTATTAAAAATTAAAAATTAATATCAATTAATATATTTTACTTTAATCTGAATCAATTTGGGTTTAGTAAATATTTTTTAATTAATATCTATCTTATTATAAATAGTTTATTAATTTAATTTTTGATCATTATTATAATATCTATCAATAAAATTGTTTATATTTATTTTATATAATAAAGAATTATTATAATAATTATAACTAAATATTGTATTCAAATTTCAAAAAATTTTAAATATTATTAAATTTTCAAAGGTTATAACATTTGAAAATGACAAAAAATTACAATCTTTTTTGTTATTTTATTGTTTAAATAAAACCTATAAATCACTAAATGCTTACAAACATAAATCGCTAAACTCATAAATGACAAAACCTTAAAATACTTAAACCATTAAACTAGGTATACATTAATAATAAATCATAAATCTTATTTTAATTTTTATTCAGTATAATTTTAAATTTTTATTTTAATTATTTATCAGTTTATTTCTGTACAAATATTAATTACAATATAAATTATTAGTGAGAGAGATATAACTTAAATTAAACCGGTATACCCAAAATAATAAATAATAAATCTCATTTTTTTTCATTATAATTTTTAATATTCATTTTAATTATTAATTTTTTATTTTTATATAAATATTAATTACAAAATAAATTATGAGTTAGACAAATATAATTTATGTAAATTATTTTTAATAAAAAAAATATAGATAAACTTTTTAAAATAAAAAAAATTTCAAAACAAAAAATAATTATATAGTAATATATTTTGCTTTGCTTATGAATCATTTTATGTTTTGTAATTTTATTTTAATTGATATCTATCTTATTAATAATAGATTATTAATTTATTTTTTGATCATTATTACAATAGTTATCACTAAAATTGTTTATGTTGAAATATGATATATAAATATATTGATTATTATAATTAAATATTAAATTCACTTTTGAAAAAAATTTAAAAATTATTATATTTTCAAAGGTTATAACCTTTGAAAATATCGAAATATAATAAAAATAAATGTTTTGTTATTTTATTTTTTAAATAAAACCTATAAACCACTAAATGCATACACAATTAAATCAGTAAACACCTAAACCCCATAATACCTAAATACATAAACCATTAAACTGCTATATAATACATAATAATTAATAAATCTAATTTTAATTTCTATTTATTATATTTTATATATTCATTTTAATTATTTATTAGTTTATTTTTATAGAAATATTTATTATAAAATAAATTATGAGTGCGACAAATATAATTAAAATAATTTATTTTTAATCAAAAAAATATATACGCTTATAAAAGAAGTAAAAATTTAAAAATTAAAAATTATTATCCAGTAATATATTTTACTTTAATTTTGAATCAATTTGGGTTTTGTAAATATTTTTTAATTAATATCTATCTTATTATTAATAGTTTATTAATTTAATTTTTGATCATTATTATAATATCTATCAATAAAATTATTTATATTGAATTTATATCATATATAATTATTAATATTATTATAACTAAATATTATATTCACATTTCAAAAAGTTTAAATATTATTATATTTTCAAAGGTTATAACCTATGAAAATGAGAGAAAATTACAAATTTTTTTTTGTTATTTTATTGATTAAATAAAACAAAAAAACCACTAAATGCCTAAAAACCTAAATCGCTAAACTCCTAAAAGACAAAACCTCTTAATACTTAAACAATTAAACTAGTATACATTAATAATAAAAAATAAATATCATTTTAATTTTTATTCAGTATAATTTTAAATTTTTATTTTAATAAATTTTCAGTTTATTTTTATAGAAATATTAATTACCAAATAATTTATGAGTTACACAAATATAATTTATGTAATTTATTTTTCATCAATAAATTATAGATAAACTTTCTAAAAGAAAAAAAAATTTCAAAACAAAAAATTATTATATAGTAATATATTTTGCTTTGCTTCTTAATCATTTTAGGTTTTGTAATTATATTTTAATTGACATCTATCTTATTAATAATAGTTTATTAAGTTATTTTTTCATCATTATTAGAATATTTATCAATAAAAATGTTTATATTGAATTTATATGATATATAAATATAATGATTATTTTAACTAAATATTGTATTCACTTTGGAAAAAAAATTTATATTTATTATATTTTCAAAGTTTATAACCTTTCAAAATGTGAAAAAATAAAAAAAAATATTTTTCTTTGTTATTCTATTGTTTAAATAAAACCTATACATCACTAAATGCCTAAGCATTTAAATCACTAAACTACAAAATCCCGATACATCTATATAGATAATCCTTTAAATCGGTATACCCTAAATAATAATTAATAAATTTCATTTTTATTTGTTTTCATTATAATTTATAAAATTCATTTTGATTGTTTAGTTTTTTTATTTTTATATATGTATTAATTATAATATAAATTATGAGTTAAAAATATAATTTATAAAAATTATTTTCAATCAAAAAATTAATAAGCTTATAAAAAGAATAAAAATTTAAAAACAAATGATTATTATTTAGTGATATATTTTGCGTTGATTTTGAATCATTTTAGGTTTTTATATTATATTTTAAGTAATATCAATCTTATTCATAATAGATTTTTAATTTATTTTTTGATAATTATTTGAAAATCTATCAATAAAACTGTTTCTATTGAATTTATATGATATATAATTATTATGATTATTATAAATAAATATTATATTCACTTTTGAAAAAAATTTAAAAATTATTATATTTTAAAAGGTTATAATCTTAAAAAATGAGAAAAAATAATAAAAATAAATTTTTAGTTATTTTATTTTTTAAATAAAACCTATAGACCATTAAATGCTTACTTACTTAAATTAGTAAGCTCATAAACCCCGAAACCCCTAAATATATAAAGATTTTAACATCTATATACTAATAAATAATAAATCTCATTTTTATTTCTATTTATTATAATTTTAAATATTCATTTTAATTATGTATAGTTTAATTTTTTAGAAAAATTAATTACAAAATATATTTCGTGTGAGACAAATATTATTTAAATAATTTATTTTTAATCAAAAAATATATAAGCTTATAAAAAGAAGGACAAATTTAAAAATCAAATATTATTATTTAGTAATATATTTTGATTTGATTTTGAATCATTTTGTGTTATGTAAATATATTTTTATTAATATTTATATTATTAATAATAGTTTATTAATTTAATTTTTGATCATTATTATATTATCTATCATTAAAATTGTTTATATTGTATTTATATGATATATAATTAGTAAGAATAATATAATTATACATAGTATTCACATTTCAAAAAATTTTGAAAATTATTTTATTTTCAAAGGTTAAAACCTTTGAAAATCAGAAAAAATCAAAAAAAAAATTTTTTATTTTTATTATATAAGTAAAACCTATAAACCACTAATTACCTAAAAACATAAATTGATAAACTTTTAAATGACAAACTCCTAAATAATAAAACCATTAAACCAGTATACCACATATAATAAATCATAAATCTCATTTAATTTGGATTCATTATAATTGTAAATATTCTTTTTAATTATTTATTAGTTTATTTTCTATATAAATATTAATTACAAAATAAATAATGAGCGAGACAACTATAATTTTAATAATTTATTTTTAATCAAAAAAAAATATAAGCATATAAAAAGAAGTAAAAATTTAAAAACAAAAAATTATTATTTAGTAATATATTTTACTTTGATTTTGAATCATTATATATAGGTTTTGCAATTATATTTTAATTGCTATCAATCTTATTAAGAATAGTTTATTAATTTATTATTTGATCAATTTTATAATATCTAACAATAAAATTACTTATATTGAATTTAAATGTCTTAAAATTATTAAGATTATTATAACTAAATATTATATTTACATTTGAAAAAAATTAAAAATTATTATATTTTCAAAGGTTATAACCTTCAAAAATGATAATAAATCACTAAAATAATTTTTTTATTATTTTATTATTTAAATAAAACTTATAAACCACTAAATGCCTAAACATTTAAATCTCTAGACTCCTAAACCCCAAAACACCTTAAATACTTAAGCCATTAACCCTATATAACATAAATAATAAATAATAAATCTCATTTTTATTTTTATTCATTATAATTTTAAATATTCATTTTAATTATTTTTTAGTTTATTTTTATAGAAATATTAATTACAAAATAAATAATGAGTGAGACATATATAAGTTAAATAAGATTATTTTTTATGAAAAAAATATAAGCTTATAAATATAAACAAAATTTCAAAAATTTAAAATTTTATTTAGTAATATAATTTACTTTGATTTTGAATTATTTTGGGTTCTACAAATTTATTTTAATTAATATCTATCTTATTATAATAGTTTTTTAATTTATTCTTTGATCATCAAAATAATATATATTAATAAAATTTTTTATATTGAATTTACATCAAATATAATTATTAAGATTATTATAACTAAGTATTGTATTCATATTTTAGAACTATTAAAAAATTATTATATTTTCAAAGGTTATAACCTTTGAAAATCTCGAAAATTCATAAAAGATATTTTTTGTTATTTTATTGATTAAATAAAATCTATAAATCAATAAATAAAACCTAAATGTGTAAACATATAAATCAATAAACTCATTAACACCAAAACCACAATAAATTTAAACCATTAAATAGGTATACCGTAAATAATAAATCATAAATCTCATTTTTATTAGTATTCATTATAATTTTATATATACATTTTAATTATTTATTAGTTTATTTTTATAGAAATATAAATTAAAAAATAAATTAATAGTTAGACAAATATAATTTAAATAATTTATTTTTCATCAAAAAATATATGAGCTTATAAATGGATAAATAAATTTAAAAAACTAAACTTAATATTTAGTAAAATATTTCACTTTGATTTTGAATCAATTTAGGTTTTGTAAATATATTTTAAACAATATTTATCTTATTAATAATTGTTTATTAATCTTTTGTATGATCATTATTATAATATATATCAATATAATTGTTTATATTGAATTTACATGATATATAATTATTAAGATTATCATAACTAAATATAGTATTCACATTTTAAAAAAAATTTAAAATTGTTATAGTTTCAAAGGTTATATACTTTAAAAATTAGAACAAATAACAATAAAAAAATTTTCTTGTTATTTTATTTTTTAAATAAAACCTATAAACTACTAAATGCCTAAACACTTAAATCACTAAATTCTTAAATCCAAAAACTCCTAAAAATATAATCTTTTAAACCTGTATATTTTATCTTATTAATAATAGTTTTCTTTAATATCTATCTTATTAATATATTTTACTTTGATTTTGAATCATTTTTGGTTTTGCAAATAAATTTTATTTAATATCTATCTTATTAATAATAGTTTATTAATTTATTTTATCATCGTCATCATAATATCTATAAAAAAATTATTTATATTGAATTTACATAATATATAATTATTTAGATTATTATAACAAAATAATATTTTCATATTTTAAAAAAATTTAAAAATTATAAAGTTTTCAATGGTTATAACCTTTGAAAATAAGAAAAAATAAAAAATAAATTTTTTGTTCTTAGATTTTTTAAATAAAATCTATGAACCACAAAATACATAAATTCTTAATGACTAAACTCCTAAACCCTGAATCCCAGAAATACATAAGCCTTTAAATTAGTATACTCTAAATAATAAATAATAATCTCATTTTTATTAGTATTCATTATAATTTTAAATATTCATTTTAATTATTTATCAGTTTATTTTTATAGAAATATTAATTACAAAATAAATTATTAGTGAGATAGATATAATATAAATAATTTATTTTTCATCAAAAAAATATAAGATCATAAAAAGAGGCAATATTTTTAAAACAAAATATTATTATTTAGTAATTTATTTTAATTTAATTTTGAATAATTTTAGATATTGCAATTATATTTTATTTATATCATTCTAATTAATAATAGTTTATTAATTTATTTATTGATCATTATTATAATCTCTATTAATAAAATTATTTATATTGATATTACATTATATATAATTATCAAGATTATTATAACTAAATATTATATTCACAATTTAAAAAAGATTAAAAATTTTTATATTTTCAAAGGTTATAACCTTCAAAAATTAGATAAAATAACATAAAGCATAAGCACTTAAATAACTAAACCCCAAAACACCTAAATACTTAAAATATTAAACCTGTATATCCTAAATAATAAATAATAAATCTCAATTTTATTTGTATTCATTATTATTTTAAATATTTATTTTTATTATTTATTAGTTTATTTTTATAAATTACAAAATAATTTGAGGAAGACAAAATATAATTTAAATAATTTATTTTAATAACAAAAATATAATTTTATAAAAAAAGCAAAATATTAAAAAAAATTATTATTTAGATTAATATAGTTAGATTTTGAATAAATTTAGATTTTGTAAATATATTTTTTAATAATATCTATCTTATTAATAATAGTTTATTAATTTATTTATTGATCATTCTTATAATATCTAGCAATGTGATTATTTATATTGAATTTAAATGTCTTATATTTATTAAGATTATTATAACTAATTATTATATTTACATTTGAAAAAAATTTAGAAATTTTTATATTTTCAAAGGTTATAACCTTCAAAAATTAGAAAAAAAAATTAAAAAAAAAAATTGTTATATAATTGTTTAAATAAAACTGATAGACCACTAAATGCCTAAACACTTAAATCTATAAACTCCTAAACACAAAAGCCCCTAAATACTTAAAACTTTAAACTTGTAAACCTTAAATATAATTTAAATAATTTATTTTTCATAAAAACAAATATAAGCTTATAAAAAGAAGCAAAAACTAAAAAACAAAAATTATTATTTGGTAATAAATTTTACTTTGAATTTGAATAATTTTAGGTTTTGCAATTATATTTTAATTTATATCTATCATATTAATAAACGCATATTAATTTATTTTTTGATAATTGATATAATATCTATCATTAAAATTATTTATATTTAGTTTATATTATATATAATTATAATGATTCTTATTACTAAATATTGTATTCACATTTTATAAAAAATTTAAAATTATTATATTTTAAAAGGTAATATCCTTTGAAAATGTGAGAAAATATCAAAAATAATTATTTTGTTATTTCATTGTTTAAATAAATCCTATAAACTACTAAATGCCTAAACACTTAAGTCAATAACTCTGAAATCTCGAAAACCCTAAAAGATAATCCTTTTAAACTGGAATACCCTAAATAATAAATAATAAATCTCAATATTATTTTTTTCATTATAATTTAAAATATTCATTTTAATCTTTTATTCGTTTATTTTTATTAAATATTAATTACAATTTAAATTATGTCTTAGACAAATATAATTTATATAAATTATTTTTCATCAAAAATATATATAAACTTATAAAAAGAAGAAAAAATTTCAAAACAAAAATTTATTATATAGTAATATATTTTGCTTTCCTTCTGAATCATTTTAGGATTTATAATTTTATTTTAATTGATATCTATCTTATTAATAATAGATTATTAATTTATTTTTTGATCATTATTAGAATATTTATCAATAAAATTATTTATATTGAATTTATAATAAATATAAATATAATGATTATTATAACTAAATATTGAATTCACTTTTAAAAATAATTTAAAAATTATTATATTTTCAAAGGTTATAACATTTGAAAATATCAAAAAATAATAAAAATAATTTTTTGTTTATTTATTTTTTAAATAAAACCTATAACCACTAAATGCATACACAGTTAAATCAACAAACTCCTAAACCTCATAATGCCTAAATACATAAACCTTTAAACTGCTATATATTACTTAATAATTAATAAATCTAATTTTTATTTCTATTTATTATAATTTTAATTATTTATTTTAATTATTTATTAGTTTATTTCTATATAAATATTTATTACAAAATAAATTATGAGTGCTGAGAAATATAATTTAAATAATTTTTTTAATCAATAAAAGTATTTACGCTTATATAATAAGTAAAAATTTAAAAATTAAAAATTATTATTAAGTAATATATTTTACTCTAATTTTGAATCAATTTTGGTTTTGTAAATATTTTTTAATTAATATATATCTTATTATTAATAGTTTATTAATTTAATTTTTCATCATTATTATAATATCTATCAATAAAATTGTTTATATTGAATTTATATGATATATAATTATTAATATTATTATAACTAAATATTGTATTCACATTTCAAAAAAATTTAAATATTATTATATTTTCAAAGGTTATGACCTATGAAAATGAGAAAAAATTACAATTTTTTTTATTTTATTGTTTAAATAAAACCTATAAAGCACAAAATGCCTAAAAACATAAATCGGTAAACTCCTAAATGAAAAAAGCTCTAAATACTTAAACAATTAAACAGGTATACATTAATAATAAATCATAAATTTCATTTTAATTTTTATTCAGTTTATTTTTAAATTGTTATTTTAATTATTTATCAGTTTATTTTATAGAAATATTAATTACAAAATAAATTATTAGTTAGATAGATCTAATTTAAATTAAACCTGTATAACCTAAATAATAAATAATAAAACTCATTTTTTTTCATTATAATTTTAAATGTGAAGAAATAAAACAAAATATTTTTTTTATATTCATTGTTTAAATAAAACCTATCACTACTAGAAAATCCTGAAATAGCTACTAAAAATAGCTACTACTGTAACTTCGTAGATATTCAACTACTACATAGCTATTAAATAGCTTGTAGTATAACAGGTGTTAGGCATTAGCTACTAAATAGCTACTATGTAGTAGCCAAAAGTGGTTTCACCAATGTTACCTACTAATAGTAGTAGCAAAAAAGTAGCTATATAGCTACTACATAGCTATTAAATTGATGTTAGTCGCTAAATAGCTACTACACAACTACTATTTACAAGCTAAATACTACCAACCCAAAACCTTGGCTACTACATTGTAGCTATATAGTAGCTACTACATTATTGGTGGTAGCTAAATAGCTATTTTTATCTACTAAATAGTAGCTAAAAATACCAATTTTGCTACTACGTAGCAGCTATGTAGTAGCTATTTAGCTACTACATCGTTGTTATTGTTTTAGTTACTAAATAGTTTCTATATAACTACTGAGTTGTTGTTAGTCACCAAATAGCTAATATATAGCTACTATATAGTAGCTAAAACACTAATAAGTGAAAACTATAGCTATTAAATAGTAGCGATGTAGTAGCTTCATAGCTACTACATTGTTGGTAGTGGCTAAATAGCCACTATATAGCTACTACTTAATAGCTAACATACTAATTTAGCTATGATGTAGTAGCTATGTAATAGCTGAAAAGCTACTATAAAGGTACTACATTTGTTTAGGTCACTAAATAGTTACTATATAACTACTACATTGATGTTAGTAGCTAAATAGCTACCACACAGCTACTATTTAACAGCTACAAAATTACCAAGCCGAAATCGTAGCTACTAAGCAGTAGCTATGTACTAGCTAAATAGCCACTACATTATTGGTAGTAGCTAAATAACAACTGATTTAGCTACTATTTAGTAGCTAACATATTAATATGGCTACTATCTAGTAGCTATGTAGTAGCTGAATAATTACTACATTGTTGACAATAGCTAAATTTGTAAATTTTTTAAAATTCAGTCATAAAAATTTAAAAATATATGTTTGGATTCAATTTATAAGTTTGGATTCATTTTCTAAAAAGATTTCTAACTTTTAAATGTAATTCAAAATTGTAACTTCTCTATAATTATGATAAGTTTGGATTCAAATTTTTAAAAGATTTATAACTTTCTAAAAAAAATCAATTATGGAAAATTTTAAAAATAAGTAAAATTTCATATATTGAATTATAATTTTTAAAGTATTATAAATTTTAAAAATAATATCTAATTAAATGATAAATTCAACTATAAAAATATAATATTTAATTGTTTGGAAAATTTAAATATTAAATTATTTTAATAACAAATCAATGATTAATAAAATAATTAGAATTAGTATGATTATTTAATTTTACATTTTATAATAAATTTTATAAACTAAAAACATTTAAGCTCTAAATTACCAGAGTCATAGTCCCAAGTTAAACCAGATCTAGATTTGAGCTTTAAAAAAGTATTAAAAATAATAAGCACATTCTTCAGTTTTTTCCCGGAGCTTTTAAAATAAAAAGTATCAATTTATTTTGGGTCCCCTTTTTTCTTAACATCCTCCTTCCCGAACAAACTAAATAGAATCATTTATTAACTTTCAAATAAACATCTATCAAACTAAGTTCTAATACCATATTAAACAACTGACTTTCATAAAGACTCTAACTTGAAGGATTTGAGTTCAATATGAAGCTTTTTTAACAATTTTTTTATGCTTAAAATTATTTGATAATTATTATGTTAAAAGAATTTTTTTTAAAAAATATTTTTTAACGATATTATTACTTTCTTAAAGCATAATAAAATGAGGTGTAATGAAAAACTAAAAAAGTATGTTATTCCCCATTTATTTGAAAAGTTAGGCATTATTCTTTGTTCTGGGAATGAATGCTGCACCCCATTTCACTCAAGAAAATTTGAAGTTCAATGCTTTTGGTAGTTGAATGGAATCAATATTTTCGGAATAATCGTAGAATAAGCCATCACTAAAGTGTGTTTTTTTTAATGTTCTTGAGTTTGTTTTTTTGTTTTTTATTTTGACAAAATAAATTAAGAAAATTGGACTCTGATTTGAAAGGAATGAAATGATTCAACACACACACAAGCCCTGCCATTTTTATGGGCCATTCCAATCCTTAAGCCCAGTCCTCTCTATTTATCCCTATTATTATCATTATTGTTTTATTTGCTTTTTTTATAAATCAATGTTTTATTGCTTTTTGAAATAAAATTTTGTTACTGGTAAATGGGAGATGTAAGTGAGACACGTGTTTTAAAACCCAATTGATTTTGGGTCCTCTTTTGATAGGGAAAATTCAAGAATTTGGTAAAGTTTTGGATAGGGACATGGATATGGGCCAATGGAATAGGCTATTCTACAGACTAAAAAATATAAAACGTGAAGAATCTGAAAAATACAACTTAGGGCTATTCTGTCAAAAGAGAAACATTATCTGAAAAATATCCCATCAAGAGTGTGAAGAACTGTTGGGTTTTGGGCTCCCTTCCTATGTGGAGTAAAAGCCCAAATTATGAGGGCCAATTTGTCTCTCTTATTTAAGTGGAGAGGGGTCAAATTGGGGCAGAAGAGAGTGTGCTCATTTTTGTGATAAATGTAGCAGCAAAAGAAAGAGAGAAGAAAAGAAAAACCTTTGTGATTTTCGTGCATCCACCAGATCTCGTTTTTCAGATTACAACTTCAGATTTATACACCGTTGGATCTGGCTGATTTTTGGACAGCAGGTTTAGAAAATGTGATACTTCATTCTGTACGGTTGGATTGTCGTTGCAAGTGAGAAGAAAAGAAAAACCTTTGTGATTTTCGTGCATCCTCCAGATCTCGTTTTTCAGATTACAACTTCAGATTCGTTCACCGTTGGATCTGGCTGATTTTTGGACAGCAGGTTCAGCAAACGTGATACTTCATTCTGTACGGTTGGATTGTCGTTGCGATATCAGAGCATGGAGATAAGTGAGGAGAAGGAAAGTCTTTGTGATTTTCGAACATCCACCAGATCTCGTTTTTTCAGATTATAACTGCAGATTCGTTCATCGTTGGATCGGACTGATTTTTGGACAGCAGGTTCAGCAAACGTGATACTTCATTTTGTACGGTTAGATTTTCGTTGCGATAAATGAGCAGGGAGATAAGTGCTTCGAAATTTATATTCTGCTTTTGGGTTCTTTCTTGTTTCTTCTTATCGCACATCGGAAGCATTGGTGTTTAATTTGATTGCTGGCTATAGCACGTTTTTTTGGTGCACTTATTGGAAACTCTCTTGTACCTCTATTGATCATAGTGGAGCTATTTCTTTGGTCTGGATGATCCGTGGTTTTTTTTATCCTTACCTTAAGGGGTTTTCCACGTTAAAAATTGTGTCTCTTGTGTGCCATTGATTTATATTTTTGCTCTATATTTTATTGGTACTCCTCATAAGTTCTTGCAAGTAAAGAGGAATTTAATTGCACTACCTTTTTTTGCTATGTTATTCAGTTCGTGATTGTGTTGGCCGGTTTTCCCCTACCAAGAACAACTCGACTTCCGTCTGCAAAGAGCATGAAGAACAACTCGATCAAGGCAGTGACGACCACTTGAACGTTTGACAAGGTATATTTTTGTTTGAATGTTTGATTACTTGTCTGTTTGGATGTCGAGAAAATAGAGGAAAATCAATACTTATGGTGCGGGAAGAAGAAAAGATTTACCCCACCCCACCTTCCTTAATCTTTGTCTTAATACTCCCAAGACATGTAGGGCCCCATCTGTAATAAAAGATTGATTTACATTCAAAAAAAACGATAATTATTATTTTGGGGAAGAGTGGAGCAGTGTTGTTCCTCAAAATGTTCACGGTTTTATAAGGTTTCTACCTCCTTGAGTTTGCAAAACATTCAACGAGTCTGTTGAAACAATTTTTAAGGGAGCCGAATTTAAAAATACTTTCAAAATGGGAAAGGTCTCTACTTTATATCTCCAATAGGGTCTTTGTAAAAAAAATAGATATGAAGACCATAAAAAGATAAAGTTGCAGAGAAATATAGTAGAAGAAGATATGAAAGAAAATGGTAGAAATCGAGAAAGGTGGAAGGGGGGATGATAATGAATGAGGTCGTGGAAAGTGAAACACCGAGACTTTAAGATCAGTGAAGAGAATAGGTAGGAAGTAGTGCTATGGCTGTGTTGGAGGTACCCTCCACAAAAAGCTAAAATTCAAACACCATTTGTACAATTCATACGGTGTGGTTGGGAAGGGTAGCTCCAGCTTTCAATCACTTTCCCCCATCCTCCATTGTCTCCATTCATTTAAAGATGCTCATTAATGAACAACTTGTTTTTAATAGTGATTTTAGTAAATGTTTGTTGTGATATTTACTTTAAACTATTCCCAAGGACTATTTGATTCTTGTTTTGAAAACTTTTTAAGTTAAAAACACAAATAACATATTTTATTCTTAATTAGTTTTTTTTTTTGGGAAAACATAGATAACACAAAAGACATTAATTTAGATAACAAGATTGATTTAAAAAAAACACAAAAATTGTGTTTTCTAATGTTTTTAAAAATTGTTTTCTATTTTTAAAAATACAGAAAACATGAAAAACATATGTTATTCCTTTTTTTTGTTCGAAAAAATATAAAAACCACTAAATTAAGATAACATGAAGAATTTTTTAATAACACCAAAATGGTGTTTTTTGTGTATTCAAAAACTGTTCTCAAAACAATGTACAAGAACAAGAACCAAACAGGGCATTAATTTATATTTTTGGAAAACTGTTCTTGAAAATAAAAAGGTGTTCTCTTGTTCTCTATGTTTTTCATAACAACAAATTAAAACCAATAACCAAATGTGTTTTTTGTGTTTATCTTGATCTCCTTATTCTTCAGAACAAAAACCAGTTTTCAAAAACCATAAAAAATAGGCTTGGTATTTTATGTGTTCTCCATGTTTTTCAGAACAAAAAACAATAGGAATCAAACATATTTTCCGTATTTTCTTTGTTTTTCTTGTTTTTCAAAATAAAAAACAGTTTTCAAGAACCATAACCAAACATGCCCCAAATATGTTTTCCATATTCTTCTTGTTTTTATAGTTTTTTAGCACAAAAAATAGTTTTCAAGGTTCCTACAAGAAACCCTCCTGCTGCTCATGTCATCCTCATTCCTCTCTCTCTCTCTCTCTCCCATTCTCTATTGCCTCTAAAATATATACATTTAAGAAAAAAGAATATATATTTTTATGTTTTGTCTTCAAATTATTTTAAACATGGGAGGTGCTTGCCAAGTCTAGGTATACAGATAATTTGAATAAGTGGAGGAAACATGGGAGACCGGTGCATGTTACGGAGTCGATCTGGGCAAGGTGGAATGAAGCATGGGGTACTGCCGAGTTTCGGGCATGATCAGAACGAATGTCTCTGAACCGCCGAACTGAGAAGGCTAGACCAGGCACAGGACCTTCAAGACACACTGGGGGTTCCATTTCATTTTCAGAGCATGCTAGGAGGATTGTAAGTACTTAGAACTCTTACTTTAATTTTATTTTGATTTGTAAGATCATAACAAATATATCTTCTAATTTTACTAATATTTCTATATATGAGAAAGAGACCGGGAAGAAGTCATCTCTTTTCCAGATTCATCAGCAATTGTACACTTCTAAGACCACTCATCTATGGGTTGACGAGAGGGCTCGCCAAATTGGGGTAAATAATTTAAAAGTATATTATATTAAAAAAAATTTAATTATACATTCATATATTGTCTGAATATCTATTCAAATCTTGTAGGAAGCTGTGCATCAAGAAATGCAACGGATTGTACAAATAGATGAAGGTTCAAGAGAGAACACAACATCTATGGATGAAGATGCAGCATACTTACGAGTTGTGGTAGCTGATAAAAAATGCCAGCGACTCATATATGGATTAGGTGACTGATCTTCAGTATACTCGAGTGGCCCATCTTACCATTCCACTGCATGCTCATCCAAGAATGATCATGAGCTACGTGAGCAGCTCAAGGACGAGGTTCAACAGGAGGTGCGAGAGGAAGTGGATACTAATGTTAAAGTTCTACAAGATCAACTTGATGAGGTTAAGGCTCTACTGAGGGCTTTAACTCAATCGACACAGGTCTCCTCATCAGCTACAGCTCCAGCTCCACATGTGGATGACCCCCCTACAAATGACACCACCACAGATGATCCCCCCATTGGTGATATGTGAACATTCCTGTTATTGAACTTTTTTAGTCTATTGTATAGCTATCTAGAACATGGGATTTAGTACATGTTATTTTGGTTTATGTTATTTGGTGGATGTTAGTTTTTGCGGTAATAGGATCTTATAATTTTTATTTAATAATAATTTTTTTTATTATTTGTTTTAAGGTTCTAATAATTTAATAATTAATTTAATTATAAATTTAGTTACTACCTTAGTTTAGTTACTAACTAGTTATTACTGTTTAGCTACTAATTTAGTTTCACCTTATTAGCTACTACATTTTTTGAGTCGCTAAATAGCTACTTCTATATAGCTATTATGTTAGTAGTTATATAGCTATAATATTTAGCTACTACCTAGTTTAGTCACTAAATAGATACTATGTCTTGTAGTAGCTAAGTAGTAGTTATATATTGTTTTAGTAGCTAATGTATGCTCAATTTTAGCTACTATTATTGTGAGTAGCTAATTAGTAGCTATAAATAATCGTCATATTCACTACTTTAGCTACTACATTCTTTACATTAGCTACTACTATTGTTGGTAGCTATTTACCTAGTACGTAAAATAGTAGCTAAGTAGTAGTTATATATAGTCGCCTCCTTACCTAAATTAGCTACTACATTTTTAATTTTAGCTACTATTATTTTTAGAAGCTAATTAGCTATGACATTTTGTGGTAGCTAAAACAGTAGCTAATAGCTACTACTAGTAGCTAAGATTAGCTTAGCTACAAGGAATTTTGCTACTATGTCCTAGTGTAGCTATTTAGTAGCTAAAGAAATGTAGCTACTAAAATAAATAGTTTAGCTACTACATTTTTTTAGTAGCTAAAATCAATTTTTCTAGTAGTATACACCAGTAAATGCCTAAACATTTAAATGACTAAACTACAAAATCTCGATACCCCTATATAGATAATTCTTTAAACTGGTATACACTAAATAATAGTTAATAAATCTCTTTTTATATTTGTTTTCATTATAATTTTAAAAAAATCATTTTGAATGTTTAATTTTTTATTTATATATATATATTAATTATAAAAAAATAATGAGTTAAAAATATAATTTATTAAAAATATTTTTCGTCAAAAAATAGATAAGCTTATAAAAATAATAAAAATTTAAAAACAAATAATTATTATTTTGTGATATATTTTGTTTTGCTTTTGAATCATTTTAGGTTTTGATATTATATTTTAAGTAATATCAACCTTATTCATAATAGATTTTTAATTAATTTTTTGATAATTATTAGAATATATATCTATAAAATTGTTTATATTGAATTTTTATGATATATAATTATTATTATTATTAGAAATATATATTATATTCACTTTTGAAAAGAAATTTTTAAAATTATTATATTTTCAACGGTTATAACCTTAAAAAATGAGAAAAAATAATAAATATAAATGTTAAGTTATTTCATTTTTAAAATAAAACTTATAGATCACTAAATGCTTACTTACTTAAATCAGTAAGCTGATAGACCCCGAAACCCCTAAATACATAAACCTTTTAACAGCTATATACTACTTAATAAATAATAAATCTCATTTTTATTTCTATTTATTAGAATTTTAAATATTCATTTTAATTATTTATAGTTTATTTTTTTTAGAAAAATTAATTACAAAATAAATTTTGAGTGAGACAAATATTATTTAAATAATTTATTTTTAATTAATAAAAAATATAAGCTTATAAAAAGAAGGAAATATATGAAAATTAAATATTATTATTTAGTAATATATTTTGATTTGATTTTGAATCATTTTGTGTTATGTAAATATATTTTAATTAATATCTATATTATTAATAATAGTTTATTAATTTAATTTTTGATTATTATTATAATATCTATCATTAAAATTGTTATATTGAATTTTTATGATATATAATTAGTAAGATTAATATAATTATACATAGTATTAACATTTCAAAAAATTTAAAAAATTATTTTATTTTTAAAGGTTATAACCTTTGAAAATCAGAAAAAATCTAAAATTTTTTTTTATTTTAATTATATAAATAAAACCTATAAACCACTAAATGCATAAAAACATAAATTGATAAACTCTTAAAAGGCAAAACTCCTAAATAATGAAACCATTAAACCGATATACCACATATAATAAATCATAAATCTCATTTTAATTTGTATTCATTATAATTTTAAATATTCATTTTAATTATTTATTTGTTTATTTTTTATAGAAATATTAATTAAAAAATAAATAATGAGCGGGACAACTATAATTTTAATAATTTATTTTAAATCAAAAAAATATATAAGCTTATAAAAAGAAGTAAAATTTAAAAACAAAAAATTATTATTTAGTAATATATTTTACTTTGATTTTGAATCATTATATATAGGTTTTGCAATTATATTTTAATTGCTATCAATCTTATTAAAAATTGTTTATTAATTTATTATTTGATCAATTTTATAATATCTAACAATAAAATTACTTATATTGAATTTAAATGTCTTATAATTATTAAGATTATTATAACTAAATATTATATTTACATTTGAAAAAAAATTTAAAAATTATTATATTTTCAAGGGTTATAAGCTTCAAAAATGATAAAAAATCACAAAAATAATTGTTTTTATTATTTTATTATTTAAATAAAACTTATAAACCACTAAATGCCTAAACATTTAAATCTCTAGACTCCTAAACCCCAAAACTCCCTTATATACTTAAACCATTAATCCACTATAACCTAAATAATAAATAATAAATCTCATTTTATTTGTATTCTTTATAATTTTAAATATTCATTTTAATTATTTTTTAGTTTATTTTTATAGAAAGATTAATTACTAAATAAATAATGAGTGAGACATATATAATTTAAATAAATTATTTTTTATGAAAAAAATATAGGCTTATAAAAATAAACAAAATTTCAAAAATTTAAAATTTTATTTAGTAATATAATTTACTTTGATTTTGAATTATTTTGGGTTATGCAAATATATTTTAATTAATATCTGTCTTATTAATAATAGTTTATTAATTTATTTTTTGATCATCAAAATAATATATATTAAGAAAATTTTTTATATTGAATTTACATCAATATAATTATTAAGATTATTATAACTAAGTATTGTATTCATATTTTAGAACTATTAAAAAATTATTATATTTTCAAAGGTTATAACCTTTGAAAATCACGAAAATTCATAAAAATAATTTTTTTGTATTTCATTGATTAAATAAAACCTATAAATCAATAAATAAAACCTAAATGTGTAAACATATAAATCAATAAACTCATTAACCCCAAAACCACAATAAACTTAAACCATTAAATAGGTATATCCTAAATAATAAATCATAAATCTCATTTTTTTACTATTCATTATAATTTTGTATATACATTTTAATTATTTATTAATTTATTTTTATAGAAATATAAATTAAAATATAAATTAATAGTTAGACAAATATAATTTAAATAATTTATTTTCATCAAAAATATATAATCTTATAAATGGATACAAAAATTTTAAAATTTAAAATTAATATTTAGTAAAATATTTCACTTTGATTTTGAATCATTTTAGGTTTTGTAAATATATTTTAAACAATATTTATCTTATTAAAAATTGTTTATTAATCTTTTGTATGATCATTATTATAATATATATCAATATAATTGTTTATATTGAATTTACATGATATATAATAATTAAGATTATCATAACTAAATATAGTATTCACATTTAAAAAAATTCAAAAATTGTTATAGTTTCAAAGGTTATATCCTTCATAAATGAGAACAAATAACAAAAAATATTTTTGTTATTTTATTTTTTAAATAAATCCTATAAACTACTAAATGCATAAACACTTAAATCACTAAATTCTTAAATCCCAAAACTCCTAAATATATAATCTTTTAAACCTGTATATTTTATCTTATTAATAATAGTTTTCTTTAATATCTATCTTATTAATATATTTTACTTTGATTTTGAATCATTTTAGGTTTTGCAAATAAATTTTATTTAATATCTATCTTATTAATAATAGTTTATTAATTTATTTTATTATCGTCATCATAATATCTATAAAAAAATTATTTATATTGAATTTACATAATATATAATTATTTAGATTATTATAACAAAATAATATTTTCATATTTTAAAAAAATTTAAAAATTATAAAGTTTTCAATGGTTATAACCTTTGAAAATAAGAAAAAATAAAAAATAAATTTTTTGTTCTTAGATTTTTTAAATAAAATCTATGAACCACAAAATACATAAATTCTTAATGACTAAACTCCTAAACCTTGAAGCCCAGAAATACATAAGCCTTTAATTAGTATACTCTAAATAATAAATAATAAATCTCATTTTTATTAGTATTCATTATAATTTTAAATATTCATTTTAATTATTTATCAGTTTATTTTTATAGAAATATTAATTACAAAATAAATTATTAGTGAGACAGATATAATATAAATAATTTATTTTTCATCAAAAAAATATAAGATCATAAAAAGAGGCAAAATTTTTAAAACAAAATGTTATTATTTAGTAATTTATTTTAATTTAATTTTGAATAATTTTAGATATTGCAATTATATTTTAATTTATATCATTCTAATTAATAATAGTTTATTAATTTATTTATTGATCATTATTATAATCTCTATTAATAAAATTATTTATATTGATATTACATTATATATAATTATCAAGATTATTATAACGAAATATTATATTCATAATTTAAAAAAGATTAAAATTTTTTATATTTTCAAAGGTTATAACCTTCAAAAATTAGATAAAATCACTTAAGGCATGAACACTTAAATGACTAAACCCCAAAACACCTAAATACTTTAACCATTAAACCTGTATATCCTGAATAATAAATAATAAATATCAATTTTATTTGTATTCATTATAATTTTAAATATTTATTTTAATTATTTATTAGTTTATTTTTATAGAATTATAAATTACAAAATAATTTATGAGGAAGACAAATATAATTTAAATAATTTATTTTTAATAACAAAAATATAAACTTATAAAAA
The DNA here is from genome assembly GCA_029783825.1 of Sapria himalayana. Lineage (NCBI taxonomy): Eukaryota > Viridiplantae > Streptophyta > Magnoliopsida > Malpighiales > Rafflesiaceae > Sapria > Sapria himalayana. The sequence goes on along the minus strand of JAREIK010002095.1, from coordinate 51,874 downwards.
AAGCAAAATACTAAAAAAAATTATTATTTAGTAATATATAATTTGATTTTGAATAAATTTAGATTTTGCAAATATATTTAAAATAATATATATCTTATTAATTATAGTTTATTAATTTATTTATTGATCATTATTATAATATCTAGCAATGTGATTATTTATTAAGAATTTGAATGACTAATATTTATTAAGATTATTATAACTAATATTATATTTACATTTAAAAAAAATTTAGAAATTTTTATATTTTCAAAGGTTATAACCTTCAAAAATTACAAAAAAAAATAAAAATAAATTTTTGTCATATCATTGTTTAAATAAAACTTATAGACCACTAAATGCCTAAACACTTAAAATCTATAAACTGCTAAACACAAAACCCCCTAAATACTTAAAACTTTAAACTCGTACACCTTAAATATAATTTAAAAATTTATTTATCATCAAAAAAATATATAAGCTTATAAAAAGAAGCAAAAACTAAAAAACAAAAATTATTATTTGGTAATAAATTTTACTTTGATTTTGAATAATTTTAGGTTTTTCAATTATATTTTAATTTATATCTATCATATTAATAATAGCATATTAATTTATTTTTATATAATTGATATCATATCTATCAATAAAATTGTTTATATTTAGTTTATATTATATATAATTATAATGATTCTTATTACTAAATATTGTATTCACATTTTTAAAAGAATTTAATATTATTATATTTTCAAAGGTTATAACCTTTGAAAATGTGAGAAAACCAAAAATAATTTATTTGTTATTTCATTGTATAAATAAATCCTATAAACTACTAAATTCCTAATCACTTAAGTCAATACATCTGAAATCTCGAAAATCCTTAATAGATAATCCTTTTAAACTGGTATACCCTAAATAATAAATAATAAATCTCAATATTATTTTTTTAATTATAATTTAAAATATTCATTTTAATTATTTATTCGTTTATTTTTATTAAATATTAATAACAATATAAAGTATGAGTTAGACAAATATAATTTATATAAATTATTTTTCATCAAAAAATATAGATAAACTTATAACAAGAAGAAAAAAATTCAAAACAAAAATTTATTATATAGTAATATATTTTGCTTTACTTCTGAATCATTTTAGGTTTTGTAATTATATTTTAATTGATATCTATCTTATTAATAATAAATTATTAATTTATTTTTTTATCATTATTAGAATATTTATCAATAAAATTATTAATATTAAATTATATAAAATATAAATATAATGATTATTATAACTAAATATTGAATTCACTTTTGAAAAAAATTTTAAAATTATTATATTTTCGCAAGGTTATAACCTTCGAAAATGATAAAAAATCACAAAAATAATTTTTTATTATTTTATTTTTTAAATAAAACTGATAAACCACTAAATGCCTAATCATTTAAATATCTAGACTTCTTAACCCCAAAACCCCCTAAATACTTAAACCATTAAACCTATATAACCTAAATAATAAATAATAAATTTCTTTTTTATTTGTATTAATTATAATTTTAAATATTCATTTTAATTATTTTTTAGTTTATTTTTATAGAAATATTATTTACAAAATAAATAATGAGTGAGACATATAATTTAAATATATTATTTTTTATGAAAAAAATAAGCTTATAAAAATAAACAAAATTTCAAAAATTTAAAATTGTATTTAGTAATATAATTACTTTGATTTTGAATTAATTTGGGTTCTGCAAATATATTTTAATTAATATATATCTTATTAATAATAGTTTATTAATTTATTTTTCGAACATTATAATAATATATATTAATAAAATTTTTTATATTAAATTTACATCAAATATAATTATTAAGATTATTATAACTAAGTATTGCATTCATATTTTAGAAATATTAAAAAATTATTATATTTTCAAAAGTAATAACCTTTGAAAATCATGAAAATTCATAAAAATTAATTTTTTGTTATTTCATTGATTAAATAAAACCTATAAGCACTGAAATGTGCAAACATATAAATCAATAAACTTTTTAACTACAAAACCATAAAAAACTTAAACCATTAAAAAGGTATACCCTAAATAATAAATAATAAATCTCTTTTTATTAGTATTCATTATAATTTTAGATATTCATTTTAATTATTTATCATTTTATTTTTATAGAAATATTAATTACAAAATAAATTATTAGTATGACAGATATAATTTAAATAATTTATTTTTCAACAAAAAAATATATATGCTTATAAAATGAGGCAAAATTTTTAAAATAAAAAATAATTATTTAGTTATATATCTTATTTTGATTTTGAATCATTTTAGATTCTACATTTATATTTTAATTTATATTATTCTTATTAATACTAGTTTATTAATTTATTTATTGATCATTATTATAATATCTATTAATAAAATTATTTATATTTAGTTTACATTTAATATAATTATTAAGATTATTATAACTAAATATTATATTCACATTTAAAAAAATTTAAAATTATTATATTTTCAAAGGTTATAACCTTCAAAAATTAAAAAAATTCAAAAAATTAAATTTTTTGTTTTTTAATTTTTTAGATAATAACTATAAATCACTAAAGGTCTAAACACTTAAATCACTAAACTCCTAAACCCAAAAACACCTAAATACTTAAATCATTAAACCTGTATATCCTTAAAAATAAATAATAAATCTCAATTTTATTTGAATTCTATATAATTTTAAATAATTATTTTAATTATTTATTAGTTTATTATTATATAATTATAAATTACAAAATAAATTATCAGTAAGACAAATTAATTTAAATAATTTATTTATAATAACAAAAATATAAAGTTATAAAAGAGTAAAATATTAAAAAAATTATTATTAAGTAATATATTTTACTTTGATTTTGAATAAATTTTGATTTTGCAAATATATTTTAAATAATATCTATCTTATTAATAATAGTTTATTACACTTTTTTTGATCATTATTATAATATCTAGAAATGTAATTTTCTATATTGAATTTAAATGACTAATAATTATGAAAATTATTATAAATAAATATTATATTTACATTTGAAAAAAATTTAAAAATTATTATATTTTCATAGGTTATAACCTTTAAAAATTAAAAAAAAATAAAAATAAATTTTTTGTTATATCATTGTTTAAATAAAACTTATAAACAACTAAATTCCTTAACACTTAATCCTCTAAACTCCTAAACACAAAAGCCCCTAAATACTTAAACCTTTAAACTCGTAAACCTTAAATATAATTTAAATAATTTATTAAAATATTAATAACAAAATAAATTATAAGTGATACAAATATAATTTAAATAATTTATTTTTCATCAAAAAAAATATAAGCTTATAAAAAGAAGCAAAAACTAAAAAAAATTATTATTTAGTAATAAATTTTACTTGGATTTTTAATATTTTTAGGTTTTGCAATTATATTTTAATTTATATCTATCATATTAATAATAGCATATTAATTTAGTTTTTGATAATTGATATCATATCTATCAATAAAATTGTTTATATTTAGTTTATATTATATATAATTATAATGATTATTATTACTAATTATTATATTCATATTTTTAAAAAATTTTAAAATTATTATATTTTGAAAGATTATAACCTTTGAAAATGTGAAAAAATATCAAAAATAAATTTTTTGTTATTTCATTGTTTAAATAAAACCTATAAACCACTAAATGCCTAAAATTATAAATCGCTAAAATCATAAACAAAAAAACATTAAAATACTTAAAATATTAAACTAGTATACATTAATAATAATTCATAAATCTCATTTTATTTTTTATTCAGTATAATTTTAAATTTTAATTTTAATTATTTATCGGTATATTTTTATAGAAATATTAATTATAAAATAAATTATTAGTGAGACAGATCAAATTTAAATTAGATTAGTATACCCAAAATAATAAAGAATAAATCTCAATATTATTTTTTTCATTATAATTTTAAATATTAATATTAATTATTTATTAGTTTATTTTTATATTAATATTAATTAAAAAAAATTATGAGTTAGACAAATATAATTTATATAAATTAATTTTCATCAAAAAAATATAAATAAACTTTTTAAAAGAAAAAGAAATTTCAAAACAACAAATTATTATGTAGTAATATATTTTGATTTCTTCTTAATCATTTTAGGTTTTTTTATTAGATTTTTATTCATATCTATCTTATTAATAATAGATTATTAATTTATTTTTTGATCATTTTTTGAATATCTATCAATAATATTGTTTATATTGATGTTATATGATATATAAATATAATGATTATTATAACTAAATATTGAATTCACTTTTGAAAAAAATTTAAAAATTATTATATTTTCAAAGGTTATAACCTTTGAAAATATCAAAAAATAATAAAAATAAATATTTTGTTATTTTAATTTTTAAATAAAAGCTACAAACCACTATATCCATACACAGTTAAATCAGTTATCTTTTTAGACCCGTAATGCCTAAATACATAAACCATTAAACTACTATATGCTACTTAATAATTAATAAATTTAATTTTTAATTCAATTTATTATTATTTTAAATATTCATTTTATTTATTTATAAGTTTATTTTTATAGAAATATTTATTACAAAATAAATTATGAGTGCGACAAATATAATTTAAATAATTTATTTTAATCAAAAAAAATATAAGGTTATAAAAGAAGTAAAAATTTATAAATTAAAAATTATTATCCAGTCATATTTAAAATTAAAAAAATATAATTTAAACCTTATATATTTTTAACATTAAAAAATATATAAGGAAATAAAATTGTTTATATTGAATTTATATGAATTATAATTATTAAAATTAATATAAATAAATATTGTATTCACATTTCAAAAAATTTTATATATTATTATATTTTCAAAGTTATAACCTATGAAAATGAGAAAAAATTACAATTTTTTTTCGTTATTTTATTGTTTTAATAAAACCTATAAACCACTAAATGCCTAAAAACATAAATCGCTAAACTTTTAAATGATAAAACTTCAAAATACTTAAACTATTAAATTGGTATACATTAATAATAAATCATAAATCTCATTTTTATTTTTTTAAGTATACTTATAAATTTTTATTTTATTATTTATCAATTTATTTTATAAAAATATTAATTGCAAAATAAATTATTAGTGAGCCAGATCTATTTTAAATAATTTATTTTTTATCAAAAAAATATATATGCTTATAAAAAGAAGCAAAATTTTAGAAACAATAATTTAATATTTTGTAATATATTTTATTTTGATTTTGAATAATTTTATTTTTGCAATTATATTTTAATTTATATCATTCTTATTAATAATAGTTTATTGATTTTTATTAATCATTATTATAATATGTTTTAAAAAAATTATTTTTATTTAGTTTACATTATATATAATTATTAAGAATATTATAACTAAATATTATATTAACATTTAAAAAAAATTAAAAATTATTATATTTACAAAGGTTATAACCATCAAAAATTAAAAAAAAATCAAAAAATTTAATTTTTTATTTTTTCATTCTTTAAACAAAAACTATAACTCACTAAAGTCCTAAACACATAAATCACTAAACCCCAAAACAGCTAAATACTTAAACTATTAAACTAGTATATCACGAATAATAAATAATAAATCTAAATTTTTTTTGTATTCATAATAATTTTAAATATTCATTTTTATTATTTATTAGTTTATTTTTATAGAATTATAAATTAAAAAAAATTATGTGGAAGACAAATATAATTTAAATAATTTACTTTTAATAACAAAAAATATAAACTTATAAAAAGAAGCAAAACATCAAAAAAATTATTAATTAGTATTATATTTTACTTTGATTTTGAATAGATTTACGTTTTGCAAATATATTTAAAAAAATATCTATCTTATTAATAATAGTTTATTAAATTATTTGGTCATCATTAATATAATATCTATCAATATAATTGTTTATATTGAATTAACATGATATATAATTATTAAGATATCATAACTAAATATAGTATTCACATATAAAATAAATTTAAAAATTGTTATATTTTGAAAGGTTATAACTTCAAAAATGATAAAAAATTACAAAAATAAATTTTTTGTTATATCATTATTTAAATAAAACTTATAAACCATTAAATGCCTAAATACATAAATCTCTAAACTCCTAAACCTCGAAGCCCCTAAATACCTAAACATTTAAACTCGTAAACCTTAAATATAATTTAAATAATTTATAGATATATTAATTACAAAATAAATTATGAGTGATAAATATAATTTAAATAATATATTTTTCATCAAAAAATTATACAAACTTATAAAATGATGCAAAAACTATAAAAAAATTATTATTTAGTAATAAATTTTACTTTGATTTTGAATCATTTTATGTTTTTTAATTATATTTTAATTTATATCTATCATATTAATAATAATTTATTAATTTTTTTTAATAATTGATATAATATTTATCAATAAAATTATTTATATTTATTTTATATTATATATAGTTATAATAATTATTTTTACTAAATATTGTATTCACATTTCAAAAAAATTTTAAAATTATTATATTTTCAAATGTTATGACATTTTAAAATTTGATAAAATATCAAAAATAAATTTTTTGTTATTTCATTGTTTAAATAAAAGCTATAAACCATTAAATGTCTAAATACTTAAATTAATAACTTCTAAATCTCGAAAACCCTAAATACATAAATTTTTTTAAATAGGTATATCATAAATAATAAATAATAAATCTCATTTTTATTTTTTTCATTATAATTTTAAATATTCATTTTAATTATTTATTTGTTTATTTTTATATAAATATTAAATACAAAATAAATGATAAATTAAAAAAAATATAATTTATATAAATTATTTTTCAACAAAAAAATATAGATAAACTTATTAAAAGAAAAAAATTAAAAACAAAACATTATTATATAGTAATATATTTTACTTTGTTTCTGAATCATTTTAGGTTTTGTAATTATATTTTAATTGATATTTAACTTATTAATAGTATATTTTTAATTTATTTTTTGATCATTATTAGAATATTTATCAATAAAAATATCTATATTTAATTTATATGATATATAAATTTAATAATTATTATAACGAAATATTATATTCACTTTTGAAAAAAAAATTTTAAATTATTATATTTTCAAAGATTATAACCTTTGAACATGTGAAAAAAAAATATTTTTTTTTTTATTTTTTCATTGTTTAAATAAAACTTATAAATCACTAAATGCCTAAACACTTAAATCACTAAACTACAAAATCACGATACCCCTATATAGATATTCGTTTAAATGGGTATCCCCTAAATAATAATTAATAAATCTCATTTTTAGTTGTTTTCATTTTAATTTAAAAAATTCATTTTGATTGTTTAGTTATTTATTTATATATATATATTAATTATAAAATAAATTATGAGGTAAAAATATAATTTATAAAAATAATTTTTCATCAAAAAATAGATAAGCTTATAAAAAGAATAAAAAGTTAAAAACAAATAATTATTATTAAGTAATATATTTTGCTTTTCTTTTGAATCATTTTAAGTTTTGATATTATATTTTAAGTAATATCAATCTTATTCATAATAAATTTTTAATTTAAATTTTGATAATTATTAGAATATCTATCAATAAAATTATTAATATTGAATTTATATGATATATAATTATTATTATTTTTATAAATAAATATTTATTCACTTTTTAAAATAATTTAAAAATTATAATATTTTCAAAGGTTATAACCTTTGAAAATATCAAAAAATTATAAAAATAAATTTTTTTTTATTTTTTTTCTTAAATAAATTCTATAAATCACTAAATACATATACAGTTAAATCAGTAAACTCCTAAACCCCATAATGCCTAAATACATAAACCATTAATCTGTTATATCCGACTTAATAATTAATAAATCTAATTTTTATTTCTATTTATTATAATTTTAAATATTCATTTTAATTATTTATTAGTTTATTTTTTTAGAAATATTTATTACAAAATAAAGTATGAGTACGACAAATATAATTTAATTAATTTATTTTTAATAAAAAAAATATATTCTTATAAAAGAAGTAGAAATTTAAAAATAAAAAATTATTATCCAGTAATATATTTTACTTAAATTTTGAATAAATTTGGGTTTTGTAAATATTTTTTAATTAATATCTATCTTTTTATTGATAGTTTATTAATTTAAATTTTGATCATTATTATATTATCTATCAATAAAATTGTTTATATTGAATTTATATGATATTTAATTATTAATATTATTAAAACTAAATATTATATTCACATTTCAAAAAATTGTAAATATTATTATATTTTCAAAGGTTATAACCTACGAAAATGATAACAAATTATAGAAATTTTTTTTGTTATTTTATTTTTTTATATAAAACCTATAAACCACTAAAAGACTAAAAACATAAATTGCTAAACTCCTAAGGACAAAACATCTAAATACATAAACTATTAATTTGGTATACATTAATAATAATTCATAAATCTCATTTTAATTTTTATTCAGTATAATTTTAAATTTTTATTTTAATTATTTATTAGTTTATTTTTTTAGAAATATTAATTACAAAATAAATTATTAGTGAGATAGATCTAATTTAAATTAAAATAGTATCTCTAAATAATAAATAATAAATAATAAATTTAATTTTTTTTCATTATAATTTTAAATATTCCTTTTAATTATTTATTTTTTTATTTATATATAAATATTAATTACAAAATAAATTATGTGTTAGACAAATATAATTTGTATAAATTATTTTTCATTAAAAAAATATAGATAAACTTATTAAAAGAAGAAAAAATTCAAAAACAAAAAATTATTATATAGTAATATATTTTTCTTTGCTTCTGAATCATTTTGAGTTTTGTAATTATATTTTAATTAATATATATCTTATTATTAATGGATTATTAAATTATTATTTCATTATTATTAGAATATTTATCAATAGAATTGTTTATATTGAATTTATATAATATATAAATATAATGATTAGTATAAATAAATATTGTATTCACATTGGAAAAAATTTAAAAATTATTATATTTACAAAGGTTATAACCTTTGAAAATATCAAAAAATAATAAAAATAAATTTTTTGTTATTTTATTTTTTAAATAAAACCTATAAACCACTCAATTCTAGGGGTGCTCATGGGAAGGGACGGAATGGGGATTACAAATCTTCAGTCCCTTTCCACAGTTCAGAGATTTTTTTTGAAGATCCATACCTATCCCATAGATAGAAAATATCAGGAATGGACGAGATGGATATAAAGGTTTTGGGTAGGAGAAAACTGTTCCGGGACGAAACGGAGTACAGACATTTTTTTCAATTTATTTTTTTCAAACCGGCAAAGTTAGTTCATGTCGAAACTTTTGTTGTACCATTTATCATTCCTTAGTTATGTATCTTTCAAACTCAAATTGGGCCAATTTTGTTTTGTCAAATAGGCAGAATACCGCAAATGAGTTCTATTACCTTGTCAAAAGCTTTGATGTGTAGAAAAGGATAGAAATGTTAAATAGAACGGGACCGAGATGTGTGATTAATTTGGTTCTTTGTTTTATCACAAGTTGGCTTTGTTAAGCCGAGTGAAAGTTAACCATAATAGCAATACTACATTTTTTAAACAATTACTTAAAATATTAAGGAATAGCTAAAGATGACCATAAACATTGGTAGCATCAATTACTACTTAAGTAATTGCAAAAATTAGGCCTCTTAATATAACAAAAAAAATACAACTAATAACAACCATGATAATAATCATTTCAAAGGTTCGTCCCGGAACATCAACGAAAATCCAAACCCAATTAATTTTCTATTCTACAACTCCTCCCTTTTCTTCCTCCAATGTAGAAGGACAACCAAAGATGAAAATGTGTTAATCATGTAGACATAAATTTTTAAGATGAAATAGTAATAAAAAAACATAATATTACCTTATAAAATTTAATACACCCATTCCAAATTTAGTTGGCCAACTATTGTTGGAAGAATATTTGGATCTTGAGACCCATCTGAAAATTGTAATTGAACCATATTTTTATTAAATCGAATGAATAAAATAAGTAAAAGTGAAATTAAAATTTACAAGATTTGTATACTATCCTGATTCATTATCATCAAGGTCTTGAACTAATCCTTCAATTTCAATAGGTTTGTTTGAGCTTCTCAACCAATCCTGTAGACATCAGAGAACTTCAGCTGTAATAGGTGTTAAAGAACTCCTAAATTTATCTAAAGTTCTCACCCCAGTGCTAATGATAGATTCGTAGGCCACAGTAGATGCTTAGATAGCAAATACATCCCTTGCTACATTTGCCAAAGAAGGATACCTAATCTCATTTACCTTCCACCAGTTTAGAAGATCAAAATCAATTCTATTTTTTTCAAGTTTCTCCTCCGAGTATGTATCCAACTCTTCCAAAGCTGCAACTTCTTGTTCTTTCTCCAATTCAACAAAAAAAATAATCAACATAAGTATCACTACCATCAAACAAATCATCATTTTTCTTCGACACAAAAGAAGAGAAATCATCTTCTTTTGATTCATCTTCATTTAAATCTTTATAATCATCCATCATCTCATTTAAAGCATTTATAACCTTTTTCATCAAATTTTTAGTCAATTCCTCACCATAATGCTAAGTGTACGTTACCTTCAGATATTTGAGCTTATACTAGGATCCAACACTACTGCTACAAAAAGCATAATATTTGTTGACTGAAGAGAACCCCAATATTTGGTGAATTTATGCCTCATTTCCAGACCTATTTCAGACACCATTGTATATTTGCTATTTTCACAAAGCTCAATTTTTTTTCAAAATTTGAATAATCTCGGGAAAATAAATGCTAGAGGTAGAATATTATGAGCCAGAAATTTTACAATTTACCTCATAAAAAGTTTTCAAGAAATGTTCCAAAATTTTGTCGTTTGTTGAGTCTCTCTCGGTCGGAATGTTTGAACCAAACTCCATCAAAAACCTTTTGTCTTTGTCCTCCAACTTATCAAATTCTTTTTGATATTGTATATCAGTGTGTAGCATCAAATAAGTTGAATTCCATCTTGTAGGACAATCTAATTGCAGTGAAGATTCATATGTCAAGTTTGCTTCTTCAACACATAACTTAAACATATCTAATCTTTTTGGACTGCTCCTCACATATTGCACCATACCTCTATTTTTTTGAATAGCACCCTCAACTACTGCAATGAAATCTCTGACAATTAAGTTTAAGATATGAGTAAAACATCTCATATGAAAATTCTCGCCTCTCAAAGGTACAACCCTTTTCTTCACAAGCTTTTTTTTTCAATTGTTCAACTGCAACATCATTATTTGATGCATTGTCAACAGTAATGCACACCTACTTTTTCAAACCCCATTCATTCATGCAAAACTCAATAGCATTTCTAATATTAACTCCAGAATGACTTTTAATTACACAAAAGTTCACAAGCCTTTTATGCATATTCCATTGAGAATCAATGAAATGAACAGTTTAACATATATAAGACAAATTTTGAATGCTAGTCCAAGTGTCGGTAGTCAATGAAACTCTACAATAATGAGATGATATGTTATCAAATAATTTCTTCTTTTCCTTTCCAAACAAAGAAAAACAATCCCTCCGTGTGGGGTTCCTAGATGGAATTTTGAATTGAGGCACACTAACTTCACAAAACTCATTAAACTCATCCCTATCAACAAAACAAAATGACAATTCATCTTTTATGATCATTTTCACCAAAGACTCCCAAACTAGTTGTTGATCAAATTGCCAACAAGTTAATTTGTTATCCTTTGAACTAGTACCTTTAGCGAAACTCAACAAAGATTGAGACTTGTCTTACCTTTGTGAGCTTCTATAAATTCTTTTTTGTGTGGAAATTTCCTGCAAGTCTTTCTCAAGTAAATCCATAAACCCGAAGTACCTTGATCACTTTTTGCCAAGTATTCTCTCCTACACCATATACAAGCTGCCCTACTAGTATCATTTCCCCCTGAATCAACAAATATCTCATAAGTTTACCCAACAGCAGACTTATACTTTTTATGAGCATGAGGTTCAGATGTACCTTTACTTATTTTTACAATTGGAATTGAAGAACCTGGCGTAACAATTGGAGTGTTCATGAAAGGATGATAATTGGATTTACCAGTACTTTGATCATTTGAGATGTGATCATCTTCAATTTATTTTATTTTTCGTTTACCGCTGGATTGTGCCATCTGCATTGCCATTAATCAATATGATATGGTAAGCATAAATACATATAAATATTTAAAACAAGCAAACTCTACAAAACTGATTGTAACATATTCAGCCCACTCATTCGGCCCAACCACAACACTACAACCAATACTCAATAAAATTGACTGAGACACATAATAATAATAATTAATCACTCAATTCTCGTCATAAAAACAAACCAAAGGGCTGGTGGCATCCGGGACAGGGTGGAGGCAACCAGAAGTGGGATGGATATGGGCTAGACCTAACTGAACACGGATGGAACGTCATGAGGTGGCCTGGAATTCATCGGAACAGCAATAGGTGCATCGGAATTGAATGGGCAGTAGCGGGGTTGGTGGCTTCTTCGTGATATATATATATATATTCATGGTTCTAGTATAGGTTTTTTAGGACGGGACGGTTCTCAAGATGTATTTTGATTAAGATCCGGAACCGTCCCAAAAGAAAAAATACGTGACAGAATGGTTCGAGAAAAGTAAAGTCAATGGATTTTCACAGTCTCGATTCTTTTGGGACAAGACTACGGGTCATGTTGCGAATCTCCTAGTCCCATGAGCAACCCTACTAAATGCATATAAATTTAAATCAGTAAACTCCTAAACCCCGTAATGCCTAAATACATAAACCATTAAACCGGTAAATACTACTTAATAATTAATAAACCTAATTTTTATTGCTATTTATTATATTTTTAAATATTCATTTTAATTATTTATTAGTGTATTTATTACGAAATAAATTATGAGTGGGACAAATATAATTTAAATAATATATTATTTATTTAATTAAAATATATGCTTATAAAAGAAGTATAAATTTAAAAATTAAAAATTATTATCAAGTAATATAAGTTACTTTAATTTTGAATCAATTTGGGTTTTATAAATATTTTTTAATTAATATCTATCTTAATATTAATAGTTTATAAATTTAATTTTTGATCATTATTATAATATCTATCAATAAAATTATTTATATTAAATTTATATGATATATAATTATTAATATTATTTTAACAAAATATTGTATTAAAATTTCAAAAAATTTTAAATATTATTATAATTTCAAATGTTATAACCTTTGAAAATGATAAACAATTATAGAAATTTTTTTTGTTATTTTATTTTTTTAAATAAAACCTATAAACCACTAAAAGCATAAAAACATATATCGCTAAACTCCTAACGACAAAACCTCTAAATACTTAAATCATTAAACTGGTATACATTAATAATATATCATAAATCTCATTTTAATTTTTATTCAGTATAATTTTAAATTTTTATTATAATTATTTATCAGTTTATTTTTATAGAAATATTAATTATAAAATAAATTATTAGTGAGATAGATCTAATTTAAATTAAAATAGTATTCCTAAATAATAAATAATAAATCTCATTTTTTTTAATTATAATTTTAAATATTCATTTTAATTATTTATTTGTTTATTTATATATGAATATTAATTACAAAATAAATTGAGCTAGACATAAATAATTTATATAAATTATTTTTCATCAAAAAATTATAGATAAACTTTTTAAAAGAAAAAAGATTTTCAAAACAAAAAATTATTATATAGTAATATATTTTTCTTTGCTTATGAATCATTTTAGGTTTTGTAATTATATTTTAATTGATATCTATCTTATTAATAATTAATAATTAATTTATTTTTTGATCATTATTAGAATATTTATCAATAAGAATATTTATATTGAATTTATATCATATATAAATTTAATAATTATTATAACTAAATATCGTATTCAATTTCGAAAAAAGTTTTAAAATTTTTATATTTTCAAAGATTATAACCTTTGAACATATGAAAAAATAAAGAATTATTTTTTTTGTAATATCATTATTTAAATAAAACCTATAAATCACTCAATGCCTAAACACTTAAATCACTAAACTACAAAATCTCGATACCCCTATATAGATAATCCTTTAAACCGGTATACCCAAAATAATAATTAATAAATCTCGTTTTTATTTGTTTTCATTATAATTTAAAAAATTCATTTCGATTGTTAAGTTATATATATATATATATATTAATTATAAAATAAATTATGAGTTAAAAATATAATTTATAAAAATAATTTTTCATCAAAAAATAGATAAGCTTATAAAAAGAATAAAAATTTAAAAATGAATAATTATTATTAAGTAATATATTTTGCTTTGCTTTTGAATCATTTTAGGTTTTGAAATTATATTTTAAGTAATATCAATCTTATTCATAAAAATATTTTTAATTTATTTTTTGATAATTATTAGAATATCTATCAATAAAATTGTTTATATTGAATTCATATGATATATAATTATCATGATTATTATAAATAAATCTTGTATTCACTTTTGAAAAAAATTTAAAAATTATTATATTTTCAAAGGTTTTAATCTTTAAAAATGAGAAAGAATACAAAAAATAAATTTTTTGTTATTTCATTTTTAAATAAAACCTATAGACCACTAAATGTTTACTTACTTAAATCAGTAGCTCATAAAACCCAAAACCACTAAATACATAAACCTTATAACAGTTGTATACTACTTAATAAATTATAAATCTCATTTTTATTTCTATTTATTATAATTTTAAATATTCATTTTAATTAT
The DNA here is from genome assembly GCA_029783825.1 of Sapria himalayana. NCBI lineage: Eukaryota > Viridiplantae > Streptophyta > Magnoliopsida > Malpighiales > Rafflesiaceae > Sapria > Sapria himalayana. Next base: position 36,841 of record JAREIK010002095.1, on the reverse strand, counting down.
TTTTATTTTAATTTTTTAGAAAAATTAATTACAAAATAAATTTCGAGTGAGACATATATTATTTATAAAATTTATTTTTAATAATAAAAAAATATAAGCTGATAAATAGATGGAAAATTTAAAAAAATTAAATATTATTATTTAGTAATATATTTTTATTTGATTTTGAATCATTTTGTGTTATGTAAATATATTTTAATTAATATTTATATTATTAATAATAGTTTATTAATTTAATTTTTGATCATTATTATAATATCTATCATTAAAATTATTTATATTGAATTTATAGTATATATAATTAGTAAGATTAATATAATTATACATGGTATTCACATTTCAAAAGATTTTAAAAATTATTTTATTTTCAAAGGTTATAAACTTTGAAAATCTAAAAAAAATCTAAAAAAATTCAAAAAAAAAATTATTTTTATTATATAAATAAAACCTATATACCACTAAATGCCTAAAAACATAAATTGCTAAACTTCTAAATGACAAAACCCCTAAATAATCGATCCAATAAACTGGTATACCATATATAATTGTTGGGCAATTCTGCTTCCACGGTAGTTAGATTGAGATAGAGAAACACAGAAACAACAGAAAACAACCAATATATATATCCCAATTCAACAACCATCCATGATTGAATCAAAAAACTAGAAATAATCACCAAAAATAACGTGATTCACTAGTCACTCAGTAATACTAGCTAAATCCACCAAAAAATGCTTTTGTGTTATAGATTAAAGCAATAGAAAATTAAACAGTATCAGCACACAGAATAGTCGCTATAAAGCGCACAAAGAGAAGAGAGAGAGAAACCATGAACATTTCCACGGGTCCAAAAATAGCCTCCCGAAAATAAAATTACAAAACATTTTATATTAAAATTTCTCTCGGTTCATTTAACCGTAGCGGGTCGTATAATGAGATGGGTTAGGCTCTGCTCCAATTTTGGCCCGTTGTCCGGTCAGTGAGAGCTCCGTTTTTGTGCTACTGCTGAATCCTCGGCTTCTTAATATTTCCTTTCTTACACTTGCATGAAAATATTAAAAAAGTAAAAATATTTGGTTATACAAACAGATTATCATAAAATAAATTACATATACAGCAATAATAAATCTTAAATCTCATTTTAATTTGTATTCTTTATAATTTTAAATATTCATTTTAAATATTTATTAGTTTATTTTTTATATAAATATTAATTACAAAATAAATAATTAGTCAAACAAATATAATATTAATAATTTACTTTTAATAAAAAACATATAATCTTATAAAAAGAAGTAAAAATTTAAAAACAAAAAATTATTATTTAGTAATAAATTTTACATTGATTTTTAATCATTTTAGTTTTGTAATTATATTTTAATTTATATCTATCATATTAATAATAGTTTATTAATTTATTTTTTGATAATTGATATCCTATCTATCAATAAAATTATTTAATATTAGTTTATATTATATATAATTATAATGATTATTATTACTAAATATTTTATTCACAATTTAAAAAAGTTTAAAATTATTATATTTTCAAATGTTATAATTTTTGAAAATGTGATAAAATAACAAAAATAATTTTTTTGTTATTTTTATTGTTTAAATAAATCTTATAAACCACTAAATGCATAAATACTTAAATCAATAACTCCTAAATCTCAAAATCGCTAAATAGAGAATCATTTTAAACTGGTATACCGTAAATAATAAATCTCAATATTATTTTTTTCATTATTATTTAAAATATTCATTTTAATTATTTATTCGTTTATTTTTATATAATTAATAATTAGAGAATAGATTTAGTTAGACAAATATAATTTATATAATTATTTTTCATCAAAAAAATATAGATAAACTTTTTAAAAGAAAAAAATTCAAAACAAAAAATTATTATATAGTAATATATTTTGCTTTATTTCTGAATCATTTTAGGTTTTATAATTATATTTAAATTGATATATATCTTATTAATAATAGATTATTAATTTATTCTTTAATCAATATTAGAATATTAATCAATAAAAATATTTATATTGAATTTACATGATATATAAATATAATAATTATTATAACTAAATATAGTATTCACTTTTGAAAAAAATTTAAAAATTATTATATTTTCAAAGGTTATAACCTTTGAAAATATCAAAAATAAAAAAAATAAATTTTTTGATATTTTTTTTAAATAACACATATAAACCACTAAATGCATACATAGTTAAATTAGTAAACTCCTAAACCCTGTAATGCCAAATACATAAACCATTCAACCACTATATACTACTTAATAATTAATAAATCTAATTTTTAATTCTATTTATTATAATTTTAAATATTCATTTTAACTATTTATTAGTTTATTTTTATAGAAATATTTATTACAAAATAAATTATGAGTGCGACAAATATAATCTAAAAAATATATATGCTTATAAAATAAGTAAAAATTTAAAAATTAAAAATAATTATCCAGAAATATATTTTACTATAATTTTGAATCAATTTGGGTTTTGTAATTATTTTTTAATTAATATCTATATTAATATCAATAGTTTATAAATTTAATTTTGATCATTATTATAATATATATCAATAAAATTATTTATTGAATTTATATGATATATAATTATTAATATTATTATAACTAAGTATTATATTCACATTTCAAAAAATTTAAAATATTATTATATTTTAAAAGGTTATAACCTATGAAAATGAGAAAAAATTATAGCAAATTGTTTTGATATTTTATTTTTTTAAATAAAACGTATAAACCACTAAAAGCCTAAAAACATAAATCACTAAAATCCTAAATGAAAAAACCTCTAAATACATAAACCATTAAACTGATATATAGTAATAATAAATCATTAATCTCATTTTAAATTTTATTTAGTATAATTTTATATTTTTATTTTAATTATTTATTAGTTTATTTTTATAGAAATATTAATTACAAAATAAATTATTAGTGAGACAAATCTAATTTAAATTAAAACAGTATCACTAATTATAAATAATAATTCTCATTTTTTTTCATTATAATTTTAAATATTCATTTTAATTATTTATTTGTTTATTTATATATAAATATTAATTACAAAATAAATTGAGCTAGACAAAAATAAATTATATAAATTATTTTTCATCAAAAAATTATTAATAAACTTTTTAAAAGAAAAAAAATTTACAAAACAGAAAATTATTATATAGTAATATATTTTGCTTTGCTTCTGAATCATTTTAGATTTTGTAATTATATTTAATTAATATCTATCTTATTAATAATAGATCATTAATTTATTTTTTGATCATTATTTGAATATTTAATAATAAAATTGTTTATATTGAATTTACATGATATATAATTATAAAGATTATTATAAATAAATATTATAATCACATTTGAAAATAATTTAAAAATTATTATATTTTTAAAGGTTATCATCTTTGAAAATGAGATAAAATCACAAAAATTTATTTTTTGTTATTTTATTGTTTATATAAAACCTATAAACTACTAAATGCCTAAATGCATAAATGATTAAACTCCTAAACAGCAAAACCCTTAAATACTTAAACCTTTAAACCATCTTTTAAGGTTTAAGTATTTATAAATAATATATAAATATCTATCAATAAATAATAGTTTATTAACTGATTTTTTGATCATTATTATATTTATATTTATATTTAGTTTATTAATATCTTTCAATAAAATTGTTTATTTTTAATTTACATGATATATAATTATTAAGTTTATCATAACTAAATATTATATTCACATATGAAAAAAAATAAAATAATTATTATATTTATAATGGTTATAAACTTTAAAATTGATAAAAAATATGAAAAATAATTTTTTTGTTATTTCATTATTTAAATAAAACATATAAACTACTAAATGCCTAAATACTTAAATCACTAAACTCATAAATACTTAAACCATTAAACCAGTATACCCTAAATAATTAATCATAAATCTCATTTTGATTTGTAATCATTATAATTTTAATATTCATTTTAATTATTTATTTATAATATATTTTATAAGCTTATAATTCTCATTTTAATATTATTTATTAGTAATATTTATTTGTAATATATTTATTACTAATATATTTTATTAGTAATTTTAATCTCATTTTTATTTGCAAAATAAAATTATGAATGAGGCAAATATAATTTAAATAATTTATCTTCATCAAAAAATTTATAAGCTTATAAAAAGAATTCAAAATTTAAAAATAAAAAATTATTATTTAGTACTATATTTTACTTTGATTTTGAATCATTTTAGCTTTTGCAAATATATTTTAATTAATATCTATGTTATTAATAATAGTTTATTAATCTATTTTATGATTAGTATTATAATATTGATCAATAAAATTATTTATATTGAATTTACATGATATTTAATTTTTATGATTATTATAATTAAATATTGTATTAACATTTGAAAAAAAATTAAAAATTATAAAATTTTCAATGGTTATAATCTTTAAAATGAGAAAAGATCATAAAAATAATTTTTTGATATTTAATTATTTAAATATAACCTATAAACCACAAAATACCTAAATACTTAAATTACTAAACTCCTAAACCCTGATACTGCTACACCACACACACATAGCCACGGACCATAGTACACACGTGCACATATTCTTGTCCATTTTGGTGTAGTATTTAGAGGGGCCAGCAAGTCCTGGAAGCAGGAAGAAGTATGGGCCACCAACTTGTAGAGGGGCCCACTAGCAAGTAGGGATGATAACATTCAGAAAACTGATGAGACCGAGCGAAGTGGTCGGGAGTAAACCCAGGAGTAGCTAGGAGTGGGTCCCACTAGCCCCCATAAGGCAGCATAGAGGGCCACCCAACCGTCGCCCAACAGGAGTAGCGGGTAATCCATGATTAATTGGAGAGCCAGCAAAATCCGAAGCATCACCAGGCAGGGCCAGAAAGCAATGGAGTCCAGACCAGTCACACAGGATCGAAAGATTAAAACTTTTAGTTTATGTTTGTAGTCTTATTTGTATTTTGTACTTTGTATGCAAAATGTACTTGTAGAGACAGATCATGAAATACTCACACACACAATCTTGTCTGTTCTCTATGTAGCATGCAATCAGGGCAACTGGACCCCTGAGTGTCTCTAAGTGAGGCCTACTAATGCATTTTGTAAATACACATTAGGCGATGCTACACTCCCGGGAGCAAAAGACTGATCGTTATAGCATTTTGTAATTTTACTTGTATTCTAGCTTGGTTGTACGCGTAGATAATTAGACTCTGAGATGGAAATCATCACACATGCACACCGATGCCTTCATATTTTTTGATATTTTTTCGGTGCAACATACAGACACTTCTTGAAGCTCGAGGAGGAAGCATTCTAACCCAAGAGATACTCTTTTGAGGATCATTGGAGCAAAAGAATGTGGAATTCAGAGGTGAGAATGATTTGACAAAGTGTCCGTAGATATGGACTTGTGGATTTATGGGTATTCAGTTTTACATGTATTCCATTACATAGCAATGACATAGGCAAATGCTTGATACTGCATGTCACACAGATGCACAATCTTATATTTGCATAGTTTTAATATGGTACTTCATTCAGGTTCCTCCAAAAGGCTTGGACAAATCCAAATGGAAAGTACGCAGTGCGCATAATGACTCAATGCAAACTCTAATGTCCGGGAATGCCAGGTGATTTTAGTTGTATTTGTATGCTTGGAATTATTAGGCATTATGTTTTTTATGTATTTTATGCATAGAATAATTAAGGTGCATATGATTTGGTGGGCTGGCCTAAATTAGTCAGCTTTTTAGTCTCTTGTAAGTTGTGTGCCTAAATGTTAAATAAATTGTGTATTTTCCAAAAAAAAAAACAAAAAAAACTATAAACCCTAAACTTTAAATCCTAAACCTTAAACCATAAACTATAACCCTAACCCATAAACCCTAAATCCTAAATCTCATGATTTGCACTTTTATAATCAAATGACTAAGTGTTAAATTTAAATTGAAATTCACAACTTTTAGGAATGTCACAGATTTATCTTTTTGTATATGTAACACAAAGTCATGACTCAAGGGGTGAGTCATGACTTCAGTCTCTTTCTTGCTTTAGATTATTGTAGCATTAGCAATGGTCATGATTATATATTTTGTATCTAGAACACAAAATCAAAACGATGAGAATATTCCATAACTTGTCTCTCTCTGTTGTACATATTGTTATGGCAATAAGAATGATCATGAATACATATTTAATCACTATAATACTCGGTTATAGTATTGGATATGACCATAGCTTGTGCATTTTATCTTTATATTGCAAAGTCTTTGCACTAGGAATGATTGTAACTTTGGACATTCCTCAAGAGCAAAAGTGATGACACTAAAAATAGTTAAAGCTCGAGTACTACTTTTTATAACTTACTATAGCTAAAATTCTTGGGATTGGAAAGTATCACTATGGCTTTTTCCTTTGATTTGTGACCTCAAGTGTCAATATGCAAGACTAATATTTTGAGCAATGATAAAACCTTTTATACATTTGAATATGATTCATTTATACCTTTTTGGGTATTGTGAGCTTGTATACATAACTCATTTAATATAAAAAGAAAGAAATGGTACTTTTCATATCCATGACGATATAAAAAAAAGGCTTAGACATGCCAATAAAATGAATTTTTTGATTCTTGATTGAAAGAGAGCCCATACTTCTTGCCCTGCTCAAACCACCAAGGGGCTAGTTTGTTCTAATAGGCTACAAGGTGGTTATTTTTTTACAGGTGAACTATGTTTTAAAAAAATTGCTTTGAGTGTGTGCATTAGTGATATTTTAGAAGAAATTACAATAATCAATATAAATAGCATCCTCAACAACTAGCTATTTCAACACATGGGCGTACAACTTTGCTTTAGTCTGTTAGCATACATGAGTCTAATTACCTTTGATAACCCAGTGATTCTATATCAAATATGATGACACATAATAGAGATAAAATAAAAGCTCCTATTATTTTGGTTAGAGCTTTAGCAATCATTCTAGAGTTGATAGAGAAACAAAATAAATTATTTTAATTATTCAGTATAATTTTAATTTTTATTTTAATTATTTATCAGTTTATTTTTAAAGCAATATTAAATACAAAATAAATTTTTAGTGAGACAGATCAAATTTAAATTAAACTGGTATATCCTAAATAATAAAGAATAAATCTCATTTTTTTTTCATTTTAATTTAAATATTCAAATTTAATTATTTATTTGTTTATTTTTATATAAATATTAATTACAAAATAAATTATGAGTTACACAAATATAATTTATATAAATTATTTTTCATCAAAATAATATAGATAAACTTTTTAAAAGAAAAAATATTTTCAAAACAAAAAATTATTATATAGTAATATATTTTGCTTTGCTTCTGAATCATTTTAGTTTTTATAAATATATTTTAATTTATATCTATTTTATTAATAATAGATTATTAAGTTATTTTTTCATCTTTATTAGAATATTTATCAAAAAAATGTTTATATTGAATTTATATGATATATAAATATAATGATTATTATAACTAAATATTGTATTCACTTTTGAAAAAAATTTTAAAATTATTATATTTTCAAAGGTTATAACCATTGAAAATGTGAAAAAATAAAAAAAAAATTAATTTTTTGTTATTTCATTTTTTAAATAAAAACTATAGATCATTAAATGCTTACTTACTTAAATCTGTAAGCTCATAAATCCCGAAACCCCTAAATACATAAACCTTTTAACAGCTATATACTACTTAATAAATAATAAATTTCATTTTTATTTATTTTAATTTTAAAAATTAATTTTAATTATTTATAGTTTATTTTTTTAGAAAAATTAATTAAAGAATAAATTTTGAGAGAGACAAAATATTATTTAAATAATTTATTTTTAATCAAAAAAAATATAAGCTTATAAAAAGAAGGACAAATTTAAAATTTAAATATTATTATTTAGTAATATATTTTGAATTGATTTTGAATCATTTTATGTTATGTAAATATATTTTAATTAATATTTATATTATTAATAATAGTTTATTAATTTAATTTTTGATCATTATTATAATATCTATCATTAAAATTGTTAATATTGAATTTATGATATATAATTAGTATGATTAATATAATTAATCTTAGTATTCATTTTTCTAAAAATTTTAAAAATTATTTTATTTTCAAAGGTTATAACCTTTGAAAATCAAAAAAAATCAAAAATACAATTTTAAATTTTTATTATATAAATAAAACCTATAAACAACTAAATAATCAAACCATTAAACCTGCATACCATATATAGTAAATCATAAATTTCACTTTAATTTGTATTCATTATAATTTTTAATATTCATTTTAATTATTTATTGGTTTATTTTTTATAGAAATATCAATCACAGAATAAATAATGAGTGAGACAAATATAATTTTAATAATTTATTTTTAATCAAAAAAAAGGTTATATAAAGAAGTAAAAATTTAAAAACAAATAATTATAATATAGTAATATATTTTACTTTGATTTTGAATCAATATATATAGGTTTTGCAATTATATTTTAATTGCCATCAATCTTATTAAGAATAGTTTATTAATTTATTATTTTGATCATTTTTATAATATCGAACAATAAAATTACATATATTCAATTAAAATGTCTTATAATTATTAAGTTATTATAACTAAATAATATATTTATATTTGAAAAAAATTTAAAAATTATTATATTTTCAAAGGTTATAACCTTCATAAATGATAAAAAATCACAAAAATAATTTTTTATTATTTTATTATTTAAATAAAACTTATAAACCACTAAATGACTAAACATATAAATCTCTAGACTCGTAAACCCCAAAGACCCCTAAATACTTAAACCATTAAACTTATATAACTTAAATAATAAATAATAAATCTCATTTTTATTTGTATTCATTATAATTTTAAATATTCATTTAAAATTTTTTCTGTTTATTTTTATAAAAATATTAATTACAAAATAAATAATGAGTGACATATATAATTTAAATAAATTATTTTTTATGAAAAAAAATAAGCTTATAAAATAAAACAAAATTTCAAAAATTTAAAATTTTATTTAGTAATATAATTTACTTTGATTTTGAATTATTTTGGGTTCTGCAAATATATTTTAATTAATATTTGTCTTATTAATAATAGTTTATTAATTTATTTTTTGATCATCTAAATAATATATATTAATAATATTTTTTATATTGAATTTACATCAAATATAATTATTAAGATTATTATATCTAAGTATTGTATTCATATTTTAGAACTATTTAAAAATTATTATATTTTTAAAGGTTATAACCATTGAAAAACACGAAAATTCATAAAAATAATTTTTTTGTTATTTCATTGATTAAATAAAACATATAAACAGGAAAATGTGTAAACATATAAATTAATAAACTCCTTAACCCCAAAACCACAAAAACTTAAACAAATTAAATAGTTATACCCTAAATAATAAATCATAAATCCCATTTTTTAGTATTCATTATAATTTTTATTATGCATTTTAATTATGTATTAGTTTAATTTTATAGAAATATAATTTAAAAATAAATTATTAGTGAGTCAAATATAATC
>JAREIK010002095.1:0-22493 GCA_029783825.1 Sapria himalayana | reverse complement strand
TAAAACCCTAAAAAGATAATCCTTTTAAACTAGCATAACTTAAATAATAAATAATAAATCTCGATATTATTATTTTCATTATAATTTAAAATATTCATTTTAATTATTTATTCGTTTATTTTTTATATAAATATTAATTACAAAATAAATTTTAGTTAGACAAATATAATTTATATAAATTATTTTTCATCGAAAAATATAGATAAATTGATAAAAATAATAAAAATTTTAAAACTAAAATTTATTATATAGTAATATATTTTGCTCTACTTATGAATCATTTTAAATTTAGTAATTATATTTTAATTGATATCTATCTTTTTAATAATTGTTTATTAATTTATTTTTTGATCATAATTAGAATATTTATAAATAAAATTGTTTATATTGAATTTATATGATATATAAATATTATGATTATTATAACTAAATATTTAATTCACTTTTGAAAAAAATTTAAAAATTATTATATTTTCAATGGTTATAACATTTGGAAATATGAAAAAATAATAAAAATAAATTTTATTTTATTTTATTTTTTAAATAAAACCTATAAACCACTAAATGCATACAGATTTATATCAATAAACTCCTAAACCCCATAATGCCTAAATACATAAACCATTAAAACGCTATATGCTACTTAATAATTAATAAATTGAAGGTTATAACCTTCGAAAATATAATAATTTTTAAATTTTTTTCAAATGTAAATATAATATTAGTTATAATACTTAATAATTATATGACATTTTAATTGAATATAAATAATTTTATTGTCGATATTATAAAATTGATCAAATAATAAATTAATAAATTATTCTTAATAAGATTGATAGCAATTAAAATATAATTACAAAACTTATATATAATGATTCAAAATCAAAGTAAAATATATTATAAATAATAATTTTTTGTTGTTAAATTTTTACTTCTTTTTATTAGCTTATATTTTTTTTGATTAAAAATAAATTATTAAAATTATAGTTGTCTTGCTAATTATTTATTATGTAATTAATATTTCTATAAAAAATAAACTAATAAATAATTAAAATGAATATTTAAAATTAAAATTAATACAAATCAAAATGAGATTTATGATTTATTATATGTGCTATACCGGTTTAATGGTTTGATTATTTTCAAAGGTTATAACCTTTAAAAATAAAATAATTTTTAATATATTTTGAAATGTGAATACTATGCATAATTATATTAATTTTACTAATTATATATCATATAAATTCAATATACACAATTTTAATGATAGATATTATAATAATGATTAAAATTAAATTAATAACTATTATTAATAATATAAATATTAATTAAAATATATTTACATAACAAAAAATGATTCAAATCAAATAAAAATATATTACTAAATAATATATTTAATTTTTAAATTTTTCCTTCTTTTTATAAGCTTATATTTTTTTTGATTAAAAATAAATTATTTAAATAATATTTGTCTTACTCAAAATTTATTTTGTATATAATTTTTCTAAATAATTAAACTATAAATAATTAAAATGAATATTTTAAATTATTATAAATAGAAATAAAAATGAGTTTTATTATTTATTAAGTAGTATATAGATGTTAAAATGTTTATGTATTTATGGGTTTTGGGGTTTATGAGCTTACTAATTTAAGTAAGAAATCATTTAATGGTCTAAATGTTTAATTTAAAAAATAAAATAACTAAAAATTTATTTTATTATTTTGACTCATTTTTAAGATTATAACCTTTGAAAATATAATAATTTTTAAATTTTTTCAAAAGTGAATACAATATTTATTTATAATAATCATAATAATTATATATCATATAAATTCAATATAAATAATTTTATTGATATATATTATAATAATTATGAAAAAATAGATTAAAAATCTAATATGAATAAGATTGATATTACTTAAAATATAATATAAAAACCTAAAATGCTTCAAAATCAAAGCAAAATATATTACTTAATAATAATTATTTTTTTTTAAATTTTTATTCTATTTATAAGCTTATCTATTTTTTGATGAAAAATAATTTTTATAAATTATATTTTGAACTCATAATTTAATTTATAATTAATATATATATAAATAAAAAACTAAAGAATCAAATAAATTTTTTAAATTATATTGAAAACAAATAAAAATGAAATTTATTAATTATTATTTAGGGTATTCCTGTTTAAAGGATTATCTATATAGGGGTATCTGGATTTTGTAGTTTAGTGATTTACGTGTTTAGGCATTTAGTGGTTTGTAGGTTTTATTTAACAATAAAATAACAAAAAAAAATATTTTTTTATTTTTTCACATGTTAAAAGGTTATAATCTTTGAAAATATAATAATTTTTTTCAAAAGTGAATATAATATTTAGTTATAATAATTATTAAATATATATATCATATAAATTCAATATAAACATTTTTATTGATAAATATTATAATAATGATAAAAAAATAATTTAATAATCTATTATTAAAAAGTTAGATATCAATTAAAATATAATTACAAAACCTAAAATGATTCAGAAGAAAACCAAAATATATTACTATATAATAATTTTTTGTTTTGTATTTTTTTTTTCTTTTAAAAAGTTTATCAATAATTTTTTGATGAAAAATAATTTATATAAATTATTTTTGTCTAACTCAATTTATTTTGTAATTAATATTTATATATAAATAAAAAAATAAATAAATAAATTGAATATTTAAAATTATAATGAAAAAAAATGAGGTTTATTATTTATTATTTAAGGATACCGGTTTAATTTAAATTAGATTTGTCTCACTAATAATTTATTTTGTAATTAATATTTTTATAAAATAAATTGATAAATAATTAAAATAAAAATTTAAAAGTATTCTGAATAAAAATTAAAATCAGATTTATGATTTATTATTAATGTATACCACATTAATGGTTTAAGTATTTAGAGCTTTTGTCGTTAGGAGTTTAGCGATTTATGTCTTTAGGGTTTTAGTGGTTTATAGGTTTTATTTAAAAAAATAAAATAACAAAAAAAATTCCTATAATTTTTTATCATTTTCATAGGTTATAACATTTGAAAATACAATAAAATTTATAATTTTTTGAAATTTTAATACAATAATTTATTATAATAATATTAATAATTATATATCATATAAATTTAATATAAATAATTTTATTGATAGATATTATAATAATGATCAAAATTTAAATTTATAAACTATTAATATTAAGAAATATAGTAATTAAAAAATATTTACATAACCCAAATTGATTCAAAATTCAAGTAACTTAAATTACTTTATAATAATATTTAATTTTTAAATTTATACTTCTTTTATAAGCATATATTTATATTATGTAAATAATATATTATTTAAATTATATTTGTCCCACTCATAATTTATTTTGTAATAAATATTTCTAAATAAGTACACTAATAAATAATTAAATGAATATTTAAAAATATAATAAATAGCAATAAAAATTAGATTTATTAATTATTAAGTAGTATTTAGCAGTATAATGGTTTATATTTTTAGGCATTACGGGGTTTAAGAGTTTACTGATTTAACTTTATATTCATTTAGTAGGGCTGCCCACGAGACTCGAAGATTCGCGACCAAACCCGAAGTCTTGTCTCGAAAGAATCAGGACTGAGAAAATCTGTTGACTTTGACTTTTCCCGTCACGTTCTCTCACGTATTTTTTCTTTTGTGGTGTTGTGGTTGGGCCGAATGAGTGGGCTGAATGAGTTACAGTTAGTTTTGTGCAGCTTGCTTGTTTGAAATATTTATATGTAATTATACTTAAAATATCATATTAATTAATGGCAATGCAGATGGCACAATCCAGTGGTAAACGAAAAATACAATAAATTGAAGATGATCACATCTCAAATAATCAAAGTACTGGTAAATCCAATCATCATCCTTTCATGAACCTTCATATTGTTACGGTAGCTTCTTCAAATCCAATTGTAAAAGAAAGCCAAGGTACATCTTAACCTCAATTTAAAATTCCTCTTGGCACTCTATATTGAGAAATTGTTTTTCTTTGCTTGTGAAGGAAAAGAAGAAATTATTTGAGAGCATATTATCACATTATTATAGAGTTTCATTGACTACTGACACTTGGACTAGCATTCAAAATTGGTCTTATATATGGTTGACTATTCATTTCATTGGTTCTCAATGGAATATACTTAAAAGACTTTTGAACTTTTGTGTAATTAAAAGTCATTCTGGAGTTAATATTAGAAATGCTTTTGAGTTTTGAATGAATGAATGGGGTTTGAGAAAGTTGATGTTCATTACTGTTGACAATGCATCAAATAATGATGTTGTAGTTGAACAATTGAAAAAAAGGCTTGTGAAAAAAAATATTGTACCTTTAAGTGGTGAGCATTTTCATATGAGATGTTGTGCTCATATCCTAACGTAATTGTCAGAGATGGAATTACAGTAGTTGAGGGTGCTATTCAAAAAATTAAAGGAGTGGTCAAATATGTGAGGAGCAGTCCTAAAAGATTAGATATGTTTAAGTTATGTGTTGAAGAAGCAAACTTGACATATGGATCTTCACTGCAATTAGATTGTCCTACAAGATGGAATTCAACTTATTTGATGCTACAAATTGATATAAAATATCAAGAAGAATTTGATAAGTTGGAGGACAAAGACAAAAGGTTTTTGAAGGAGTTTGGTTCAAACATTCCAACTGAGAGAGATTGAATAAACTCCAAAATTTTGGCTCGTTTCTTGAAAACTTTTTATGAGTTAACTTGTAAATTTTCTGGCACATAATATTTTACCTCTAGTGTTTATTTTCCTGAGATTATTCAAATTTTGAAAAAAATTGAGCTATGTGAAAATAGTAGAGATACAACGGTGTCTGAAATGGGTATGAAAATGAGGCATAAATTCAACAAATATTGGGGTTCTCTTCAGTCAACAAATATTATGCTTTTTGTAGCAGTAGTGTTGGATCCTAGATATAAGCTCAAATATCTAAAGGTTAAGTATACTTAGCATTATAAAGAGGAATTCGCTAAAAATTTGGTGAAAAAGGTTATAAATGCTTTAAATAAGATGATGGATGATTATAAAGATTTAAATGAAGATGAATCATAAGAAGATGATTTCTCTTCTACTATGTTGAAGAAAAATGATGATTTCTTTGATGGTAGTGATACTTATGTTGATGATTTTTTTTGTTGAATTGGAGAAAGAACAAGATGTTCCAGCTTAGGAAGAGTTGGATATGTACTTGGAGGACAAACTTAAAAAAAAATAGAATTGATTCAGATCTTCTAAACTAGTGAAAGGTAAATGAGGTTAGGTATCCTTCTTTGGCAAATGTAGCAAGGGATGTATTTGCTATCCAAGCATCTACTGTGGCCTACGGATCTACATTTAGCACTAGGGGGAGAACTTTAGATAAATTTAGGAGTTCTTTAATACCTATTAAAGCTGAAGTTCTCATATGTCTACAAGATTGGTTGAGAAATTCAAACAACCCAATTGAAATTGAAGAATTAGTTCAAGACCTTCTTGATGATAATGAATCAGGTTAGTATACAAATCTTGTAAATTGTAATTTCACTTTTACTTATTTTATTCATTAAATTTAATAAAATATGGTTCAATTACAATTTTCAGAGGGGTCACAAGATCCAAATATTCTTCCAACTATAGTTGGCTAACTAAATTTGGAATGGGTGTATTAAATTTTATAAGGTAATATTTTGTTTTTTTATTACTCTTTCATCTTAGAAATTTATGTCTACATGTTTCACACGTTTTCATCTTTGGTTGTCCTTCTATAGTGGAGGAAGAAAAGGGAGGAGTTGTAGAAGAGATAATTAATTCGGTTTGGATTTTCATTGCTGTTCCGGGACGGACCTTTGAAATGATTATTATCATGGTTGTTATTAGTAGTATTTTTTTGTTATATTAAGCTGCCTAATTTTAGAGATTACTTAAGTAGTAATTGATGCTACCAATATTCGTGGTCTTCTTTATCTATTCTTTAATAATTTAAGTAATTGTTTAAAAAATGTAGTATTGCTATTATGGTTAACTTTCACTCGACTGAACAAAGCCAACTTGTGAAAAAACAATGAACCAAATTAAGCACACAACTCGGTCCCATTCTATTTAACATTCCTATCCTTTCTGCACATCAAAGCTTTTGACAAGGTAATGGAGCTCGTTTGTGGTATTCAGCCTATTTTCCAAAACAAAATTGGCCCAATTTGAGTTTGAAATATAGATAACTAAGGAATGATAAATGGTACAGCACAAGGTTTTGACATGAACTAACTTGTCTGGTTTGAAGAAGATAAATTGAAAAAAATGTCCGAACTCCGTTCCATCCCGGAACCGTTTTCTCCTACCCAAATTCCCTGATCTCCATCCCGTCCCATCTAATATTTTCAACCAATGGGACGGGTCTGGATATTCAAAAAAAATCTCCGAACTGTGGGAAGGGACTAGGAATTTGTTATCCCCATCCCGTCCCATCCCGTCCCATGAGCACCCCTAGCATTTAGTGGCTTATAGTTTTTATTTAAAAAAAATAACAAAAAAAATTATTTTTATTATTTTTTGATATTTTCAAAGGTTATTACCTTTGAAAATATCAAAATTTTTAAATTATTTTCAAATGTGAATATAATATTTAGTTATACTAATCATTATATTTATATATTATATAAATTCAATATAAACAATTTTATTGATAAATATTCTAATAATAATCAAAAAATAAATTAATAATCCATTAATAATAAGATAGATATTAATTAAAATATAATTACAAAACTTAAAATGATTCAGAAGCAAAGAAAAATATACTACTATATAATAATTTTTTGTTTTTTAAATTTTTTTAATAAGTTTATCTATATTTTTTGATGAAAAATAATTTATATAAATTATATTTTTCTAACTCATAATTTATTTTGTTATTAATATTTATATATAAATAAACAAATAAATAATTAAAATAAATATTTAAAATTATAATTAAAAAGATGAGATTTATTATTTATTATTTATTATTTAGGGATACCAGTTTAATTTAAATTAGATCCATCTCACTAATAATTTATTTTGTAATTAATATTTCTATAAAATTAAACTAATAAATAATTAAAATAAATATTTAAAATTATACTTAATAAAAATTAAAATAAGATTTAAGATTTATTATTAATGTATACCAGTTTAATAGTTTAAGTATTTAGAGGTTTTGTCAATAGAAGTTTAGCGATTTCTATTTTTAAGCTTTTAGTGGTTTATAGGTTTTATATAAAAAAATAAAATAACAAAAAAAAATTCTATAATTTGTTATCATTTTCATAGGTTATAACCTTTGAAAATATAATAATATTTAATATTTTTTGAAATGTGAATACAATATTTAGTTATAATAATTTTAATAATTATATATCATATAAATTCAATATAAATAATTTTATTGATAGATATTATAATAATGATCAAAAATTAAATTAATAAATTATTAATAATAAGATAGATATTAATTAAAAAATATTTACAAAACCCAAATTGATTCAAAATTAATGCAGAAAATATTAATGGATAATAAATTTTAATTTTTAAATTTTTACTCCTTTTATAAGCATATTTTTTTATTAAAAATATATTATTTAAAAAATATTAGTCGCACTCATAATTTATTTTTTAATAAAAATTTATATAAAAATAAACTAATAAATAATTAAAACGAATATTTAAATTATAATAAATTGAAATAAAAATTAGATTTCTTAATTAATAAGTAGTATATAGAGGTTTATGGTTTATGTATTTAGGCATTACGGGCATTAGGAATTTACTGATTTAACTATGTATTCATTTAGTGGTTTATAGGTTTTATTTAAATATTAAAATAAAAAAATATTTATTTTTATTATTTTTTTATATTTTTAAATGTTATAACCTTTTAAAATATAATAATTTTTAAATTTTTTTCAAATGTGAATTCAATATTTAGTTATAATAATCATTATATTTATATATCATATAAATTCAATATAAACAATATTATTGATAAATATTCTAATAATGATCAAAAATAAATTAATAATATATTATTAATAAATTGATATCAATTAAAATATAATTACAAAACCTATAATGATTCAGAAGCAAAGTAAAATATATTACTATATATTAATTTTTTGTTTTGAATTTTTTTTTCTTTTTAAAAGATTATCTATATTATTTTAATGAAAAATAATTTATATAAATTATATTTGTGTAACTAATAATTTATTTTGTAATTAATATTTAAATAAAAATAAACATATAAATAATTAAATTTAAATATTTTAAATAAATAATTTATTTTGTTCCTCTCTCAACTCTAGAATCATTGCTAAAGCTCTAACTAAAATAATAGGAGCTTTTACTTTATCTCTATTATGTCTCATCATATTTGATGTTGAATCACTGGGCTATCAAAGGTAATTTGACTCATGTACGCTAACAGACTAAACCAAAGTTGTACACCTATGTGTTGAAATAGCTAGTTGTTGAGGATGCAATTTATATTGATTATTGTAATTTCTTCTAAAATATCTCTCATGAACACACTCAAAGCAATTTTTTTAAAACATAGTTCAGCTCTAAAAAAATAACCACCTTGTAGCATATTAGAACAAACTAGCCCCATGGCCGTTTGAGCAGGGCAAGGAGTATGGTCTCTCTTTCAATCAAGAATCAAAAAATTTATTTTATTGGCATGTCTAAGCCCCTTTTTTATATCCTCGTGGATATGAAAAGTATCATTTTTTTTATATTAAATGAGTTATGTATACAAGATCACAAAACCCAAAAAGGTGTAGATGAATCATATTCAAATGTATAAAATGTTTTAATCATTGCTCAAAATATTAGTATTGCATATTGACACTTGATGTCACAAATCAAAGGAAAAAGCCATAGTCATATTTCCAATCCCATGAATTTTAGCTATAGAACATTATAAAGAGTAATACTCGAGCTTTAACTATTTCTAGGGTCATGACTTTTTCTCTTGAGGAATGACCAAAGTTACAATCATTCTTAGTGCAATGCCTTTGCAATATAAAGATAAAATACACAAGCTATGGTCATATCCAATACTGTGGCCCAGTATTAAAGTGATTAAATATGTATTCATGATCATTCTTAGTGTCATAACAATATGTTCAACAGAGAGACACAAGTTATGGCATATTCTCATTGATATGATTTTTAGTTCTAGAGACAAAATATACAATCATGAAAATTGCTGATGCTACAATAATCTAAAGCAAGAAGAGACTGAATCCATAACTCACCCCTTGAGTCATGGCTTTTTGTTACATATACAAAAAGATAAATCTGTGACATTCCTAAAAGTTGTGAATTTAAATTAAAATTTAACATTAGTCATTTGATTATAAAAGTGCAAAACAAGAGATTTAGGATTTAGGGTATATGGATTAGGGGTATAGTTTATGGTTTATGGTTTAGAATTTAAAGTTTAGGGTTTATGGTTTTTTTGTATTTTTTTCGAAAATAGACACTTTATTTATTATTTAGGCACACAAATTACAAGAGACTAAAAAGCTGACTAATTTATGCCATCCCACCAAATCCTATGCACCTTAATGATTCTATGCATAAAATACATAAAAAAACATAATACCTAATAATTCCAAGCATACGAATACAACTAAAATCACCTAGAATTTTTAGACTTCAGAGTTGGAATTGAGTCATTATGTGCACTGCTTCCTTTCCATTCAGATTTGTCCAAGCCTTTTGGAGGAACTTGAATGATGCACCATATTAAAACTATGCAAATATAAGATTGTGCATGTGTGTGACATGCACATCAAGCATTTGCCTATGTCATTGCTATGCAATGGAATACATGTAAAACCGAATACCCATAAATCCACAAGTGCATATCTACGGCACTTTGTCAATTCATTCTCACCTCTGAATTCTACAATCTTTTGGTCCAATGATAATCAAAAGAGCATCTCTTGTGTTAGAATGCTTCCTCCTTGAGCTCCAAGAAGTGGCTCTTTGTTGCACCGACAAAATATCAAAAAATATGCATGCATCGGTGTGCATATATGATGAGGTCCATCTCATAGTCTAATTATCTACACGTACAACCAAGCTAGAATACAAGTAAATTTACAAAATGCTATAAAGATGGGTCTTCTGCTCCCGGGAGTGTAGAATCGCCTAATGTGTATTTACAAAATGCATTAATAGGCCCCACTTAGAGATACTCATGGGTCCAGTTGCCCTCATTGCATGCTTCATAGAAAACAGACAAGATTGTGTGTGTGTGTGTGAGTATGTCATGATCTGTCTCTACAAGTGCATGGTGCATACAAAGTCCAAAATACAAATAAGACTACAAACATAAATTACAAGTTTGAATCTTTCGCTCCCGTGTGGCTGGTCTGGACTCCATTGCTTACTGGCCCTGCTTGGTGATGCTTCGGATTTTTCCGGCTCTCCAATTAATCATGAATTACCCACTACTCCTATTGGGCAATGGTTGGGTGGCCCTCTATACTGCCTGATATGGCTAGTGGGACCCACTCCTAGCTACTTCTGGGTTTACTCCCAACCACTTTGCTCGGTCTCGTCAGTTGTCTGAATGTTATCATCCAGGCTTGCTAGTTGGGCCCTCTACAAGCTGGTGGCACATACTACTGGATTCTTCCAGGACTTGTTGTCCCCTGTAAATGCTACACCAAAATGGACAAGAATATGTGCACGTGTGTACTGTGGTCCGTCGCTATGTGTGTTTGGTGCAGTAGTATCAGGGTTTAGGAGTTTAGTAATTTAAGTATTTAGGTATTTTGTGGTTTATAGGTTTTATTTAAATAATTAAATAACAAAAAAATAATTTTTATGATTTTTTCTCATTTTCAAGGTTATAACCATTGAAAATATTATAATTTTTAATTTTTTTTCAAATGTTAATACAATATTTAATTATAATAATCATAATATAAATATCATGCAAATTCAATATAAATAATTTTATTGATCGATATTATAATACTGATAATAAAATAGATTAATAAACTATTATTAATAAGATAGATATTACTTAAAATATATTTGCAAAATCTAAAATGTTTCAAAATCAAAGTAAAATATATTACTAAATAATAATTTTTTATTTTTAAATTTTTTATTCTTTTTATAAGCTTATAAATTTTTTTAATGAAGATAAATTTTTTAAATTATATTTGTCTCATTCATAATTTTATTTTGCAATTACTATTTCTATAAAAATAAACTAATAAATAATTAAAATGAATATTGAAATTATAATGAATAAAGATAAAAATGAGATTTATGATTAATTATTTAGGGTATACCGGTTTAATGGTTTAAGAATTTAGGAGTTTAGGAGTTTAGTGATTTAAGTGTTTAGGCATTTAGTATTTTATATGATTTATTTAAATAATTAAATAACAAAAAATTATTTTTCGAATTTTTTATCAATTTTGACGGTTATAACCTTTATAAATATAATAATTTTTAAATTTTTTTAAAATGTGAATACAATATTTAGTTATAATAAACTTAATAATTATATATCATGTAAATTAAAAATAAACAATTTTATTGATAGATATTAATAAACTAGATATAAATATAAATATAATAATGATCAAAAAATAAATTAATAAACTATTATTTATTGATAGATATTTATATATTCTTTATAAATACTTAAACCTTTAAAGATGGTTTAAATGTTTAAGTATTTAAGGGTTTTAGGGTTTTGGGGTTTAGGAGTTTAATGATTTAAGCATTTAGGCATTTAGTAGTTTATAGGTTTTATATAAACAATAAAATAACAAAATATTTTTTTTGTGATTTTATCTAATTTTCAAAGATGATAACCTTTAAAAATATAATAATTTTTAAATTATTTTTAAATGTTAATTTAATATTTAGTTATAATAATCTTTATAATAATATATCATGGAAAATCAATATGAACAATATTATTTATAAATATTCTAATAATGATCAAAAAATAAATTAATAATCTATTATTAATAAGATAGATATCAATTAAAATATAATTACAAAACCTTAAATTATTCAGAATCAAATCAAAATATATTACTAAATAATAATATTTTTTTTAAAAAAAATTTTCTTTTAAAAAGTTTTCTATAATTTTTTGATGAAAAATAATTTATATAAATTATTTTTGCCTAGCTCAATTTATTTTGTAATTAATATTTATATATAAATAAACAAATAAATAATTAAAATGAATATTTAAAATTATAATGAAAAAAAATGAGATTTATTATTTATTATTTAGGGATACTATTCTAATTTAAATTAGATCTGTCTCACTAATAATTTATTTTGTAATTAATATTTCTATAAAAAAAACTGATAAATAATAAATATAAAAATTTAAAATTTTACTTTATAAAAATTAAAATGAGATTTATGATTTTTTATTAATCTATACCAGTTTAATGGAATAAGTATTTAGATGTTTTGTCGTTTAGGAGTTTAGCAATTTATGTTTTTAGGCTTTTTGTGATTTATAGGTTTTATTTAAAAAATAAAATAACAAAAAAATGTTCTATAATTTGTTATCATTTTCATAGGTTATAATCTTTGAAAATATAATAATATTTACAATTTTTTGAAATGTAAATACAATATTTAGTTATAATAATATTAATATTTATATATCATATAAATTCACTATAAACAATTTTATTGATAGATAATATAATAATGATCATAAATTAAATTAATAAACTATTAATAAAAAGATAGATATTAATTAAAAAATATTTAGAAAACCCAAATTGATTCAAAATTAAAGTAAAATATATTACTGGATAATAATTTGTAATTTTTAAATTTTTACTTCTTTTATAATCATATATATATTTTAAATATATTTGTCGCACTCTTAATTTATTTTGTAATAAATATTTTTATAAAAATAAATTAATAAATAATTAAAATGAATATTTAAAATTATAATTAATAGAATTAAAAATTAGATTTATTAATTATTAAGTAGTATATATCAGTTTTATGGTTTATGTATTTTGGCATTACGGGGATTAGGAGTTTACTGATTTAACATTGTATGCATTTAGTAGTTTATAGGTGTTATAATAATCTTAATAATTATATATAATATAAACTCAATATAAATAATTTTATTAATAGATATTATAATAATGATCAATAAAAAATTAATAAACTATTATAAATAAGAATGATATAAATTAAAATATAATTGTAAAATCTAAAAAGATTCAAAATAAAAATAAAATATATTACTAAAAAATAAATTTTTGTTTTTAAAATTTTGCCTCTTTTTATAAGGATATATATATTTTTAATGAAAAATAAATTATTTAAATTAGATCTGTCTCACTAATAATTTATTTTGTAATTAATATTTCTATAAAAATAAACTAATAACTAATTAAAATAAAAATTTAAAATAATACTTAATAAAAATTAAATTGAGATTTATGATTTTATAAACATGTACACATGTTTAATAGTTTAAGTATTTAAAGGTTTTTTCGTTTAGGAGTTTAGAAATTTATATTTTTAGGCATTTAGTGGTTTATAGGATTAATTTAAACAATAAAATAACACAAAAAAATTTGTAATTTTTTATTATTTTCTTAGGTTATAACTTTTGAAAATAGAATGATATTTAAAATTTTTTGAAATGTGAATACAATATTTAGGTATAATAATATTATTAATTATATATCATATAAATTCAATATAAATAATTTTATTGATAGATAATATAATAATGATCAAAATTTTAATTAATAAACAATTAATAAAAAGATTGATATTAATTAAAAAATATTTATAAAACCCAAATTGATTCAAAATTAATGTAAAATATATTACTAGATAATAATTTTTAATTTTTAAATTTTTACTTCTTTTATAAGCATATATTTTTTTGGATTAAAAATAAATTAATAAAATATATATGTCGCTCTCATAATTTAATTTATAATAAATATTTCTATAAAAAAAACTAATAAATAATTAAAATGAATATTTAAAATTATAATAAATAGAAATAAAAATTAGATTTAATAATTATTTAATAGTATATAGTGGTTTAATGGTTTATGTATTTAGGCATTATGAGGTTTAAAAGTTTACTGATTTAAATGTGTATGAATTTAGTGGTTTATAGGTTTTATTAAAAAAATAAAATAATAAAAAAATTATTTTTATTATTTTTTGATATTTTCAAAGGATATAACCTTTGAAAATAAAATAATTTTATAAATTTTTTCGAATGTGAATACAATATTTAGTTATAATAATCAATATATTTATATATCATATAAATTCAATATAAATAATTTTATTGATAAATATTTTAATAATGATCACAAAATAAATCAATAATCTATTATTTATAAGATAGATATCAATTAAAATATAATTACAAAACCTTAAATGAGTAAGAAGAAAAGCAAAATAATCTATATAATAATTTTTTGTTTTGAAATTTTTTTTTAAAAGTTTATCAATAATTTTTTGATGAAAAATAATTTATATATTTAATATTTGTCTAACTCAATTTATTTTGTAATTAATATTTATATATAAATAAACAAATAAATAATTAAAATAAATATTTAAAAATATAATAAATAGCAATAAAAAATAGATTTATTAATTTTTAAGTAGTATTTAGAGGTTTAATGGTTTGTGTATTTAGGTATTACGGGGTTTAGAAGTTTACTGATTTAACTTTATATGCATTTAGTAGGGCTACTCACGAGACTTGGAGATTCGTGACCCGACCCGAAGTCTTGTCCCTAAAGAATCAGGAGTGAGAAAAATTTGTTGACTTTGACTTTTCACGTCCCGTTCTATCACGTATTTTTTATTTTGGGACGGTTCCTGATCTTAAGCAATATCGATCCCAATAACCGTTCCATCCTAAAATACTGATACTAGAACCATGAATATATATTTATATATATAACATGAAGATGCCACCAATTCCACTACTGCCCATCCAATTCCGACGCACCTATTACTGTTCCAACGAGTTCCAAGCCACCTCACGCCATTCCAGCCATGTTCAGTTAGGTCCAGCCCTTGTCCGTCGCACTTCTGGTTGCCTACACCATGTCTCAGATGCCTCCAGCCTTTTGGTTTGTTATTCTAAAGAGAATTGAGTGATTAATTATTATTATTATTATGTGTCTCAGTTAGTTTTGTTGAGTATTGGTTTTGGTGTTGTGGTTGGGCCGAATGAGTGGGCTGAATGTGTTACAGTCAATTTTGTAGAGCTTGCTTGTTTGAAATATTTATATGTATTTATGCTTAACATGTCATATTAATTAATGGCAATTGAGATGGCACAATCCAGCGGTAAATGAAAAATACAATAAATTGAAGATGATTACAATTCAAATGTCAAAATACTGGTAAATCCAAGTATCACCCTTTCACGAACCCTCCTATTATTACGACATGTTCTTCAATTCAAATTGTAAAAGAAAGTCAAGGTACATCTGAACCTCAATCTCATAAAAAGTATAAGTCAGCTATTTGGGAAACTTATGAGATATTAGTTGATTTAGAGGGAAATGAAACTGGTAGGGCAGCTTGTATATGGTGTAGGAAAGAATATTTGGCAAAAACTGATCAAGGTACTTCGGGTTTATAGAAATACTTGAGAAAGACTTATAAGAAATTTCCACACAAAAAAAGAATTAATAGAAGCTCACAAAGGTAAAGACAAGTCACAATCTTTGTTGAGTTTCACTAAAGGTACTAGTTCATAGGATAACAAATTAACTTGTTGGCAATTTGATCAACAGCTAGTTAGAGAGCCTTTGGATAAAATGATCATAAAAGATGAATTGCCTTTTTGTTTTGTTGAGAGGGATGAGTTTAAGGAGTTTTGTGAAGTTAGTGAGCCTCAATTTAAAATTCCATCTAGGCACTCTATATTGAGGGATTGTTTTTCTTTGTTTGTGAAGGAAAAGGATAAATTATTTGAAAGAATATCATCTCATTATAGTAGAGTTTCATTGACTACCGACATTTTCATATGAGATGTTGAGCTCATATCCTAAACTTAATGGTCAGAGATGGCATTGCAGTAATTGAGGGTGCTATTCAAAAAATTAGAGGTGTGGTTAAATATGTGAGGAGCAGTCTTAAAAGATTAGATATGTTTAAGTTATGTGTTGAAGAAGCAAACTTGACATATGGATCTTCATTGAAATTAGATTGTCCTACAAGATGGAATACAACTTAATTGATGTTACAAAAAACTGATATAAAATATCAAAAAGAATTTGATAAGTTGGAGGACAAAGACAAAAGGTTTTTGAAGGAGTTTGGTTCAAACGTTCCAACTGAGAGAGACTGAACAAACACAAAAATTTTGGCTCGTTTCTTGAAAACTTTTTATGAGGTAACTTATAAATTTTCTGGCTCATAATATTCTACCTCTAGTGTTTATTTTCCGGAGATTATTCAAATTTTTAAAAAAATTGAGCTTTGTGAAAATAGTAGAGATACAATGGTGTCTGAAATGGGTATGAAAATGATGCATAAATTCAACAAATATTGGGGTTCTCTTCAATCAACAAATATTATGCTTTTTGTAGCAGTAGTGTTGGATCCTAGATATAAGCTCAAATATCTCAAGGCTAAGTACACTTAGCATTATGGAGAGAAATTGGCTAAAAATTTGGTGAAAAAGGTTATAAATGCTTTAAATGAGATGATGGATGATTATAAAGATTTAAATGAAGATGAATCAAACGAAGATGATTTCTCTTCTACTGTGTTGAATAAAAATAATGATTTGTTTGATGGTAGTGATACTTATGTTAATGATTTTTTTTTGTTGAATTGGAGAAAGAACAAGAAGTTGCAGCTTTGGAAGAGTTGGATAGATACATGGAGGACAAACTTGAAAAAAATAGAATTGATTTTGATCTTCTAAACTGGTGGAATGTAAATGAGGTTAGGTATCATTCTTTGGCAAATTTACCAACGGATGTATTGGCTATCCAAGCATCGACTATGGCTTACAAATCTACAATTAGCACTGGGGGGAGAACTTTAGATAAATTTAGGAGTTCTTTAACAACTATTATAGCTGAAGTTCTCATATGTCTACAAGATTGGTTGAGAAGCTCAAACAAACCTATTGAAATTGAAAAATTAGTTCAAGACCTTGATGATAATGAATCGGGTTAGTATACAAATCTTGTAAATTTTAATTTCACTTTTACTTATTTTATTCATTCAATTTAATAAAAATATGGTTCAATTACAATTTTCAGAGGGGTAACAAGATCCAAATATTCTTCCAACAATAGTTGGCCAACTAAATTTGGAATGGGTGTATTAAATTTTATAAGTTAATATTTTTTTTATTACTCTTTCATCTTAGAAATTTATGTCTACATGATTAACACGTTTTCATCTTTGGTTGTCCTTCTACAGTGGAGGAAGAAAAGGGAGGAGTTGTTAAAGAAATAATTAATTGGGTTTGGATTTTCTTTGCTGTTCCGGGATGGACCTTTGAAATGATTATTATCATGGTTGTTTTAGTTGTATTTTTTTTTGTTATATTAAGTTGCCTAATTTTAGCAATTACATAAGTACTAATTGTTGCTACCAATGTTTGTGATCATCTTTAGCTATTCCTTAATATTTTAAGTAATTATTTAAAAAATGTAGTATTGATATTATGGTCAACTTTCACTCGGCTAACAAAGGAAACTTGTGAAAAACAAAAACCAATTTAAGCACACAACTTGGTCCTGTTCTATTTATCATATCTATCCTTTTCTACACATCAAAGCTTTTCACACGGTAATGGAACTTGTTTTCCGTATTAAGCCTATTTGACAAAACAAAATTGGCCCAATTTGAGTTTGAAAGATACATAACTAAGGAATTATAAATGGTAAAACAAAAGGTTTCGACATGAACTAACTTTTCCGATTTGAAGAAAATAAATTGAAAAAAATGTCCGAACTCAGTTATGTCCCAGAACCATTTTCTTCTACCCAAAATACTCGATCTCCATCCCATCCCGTCCCGATATTTTCAACCTATGGGACCGGTCTGGATCTTCAAAAAAAAAATCTCCGAATCGTGGTAAGGGACTGGAGATTTGTAATCCCATTCCTGATATTTTAATAATTTTATGTATATTTTTTTAATGAAAAATAATTTATATAAATTATATTTGTCTAACTCATAATTTATTTTGTAATTATTATTTATATATAAATAAACAAATAAATAATTAAAATGAATATTTAAAATTATAATAAAAAATGATATTTATTATTTATTATTTATTATTTAGGGATACCGCTTTAATTTAAATTAGATCCATCTCACTAATAATTTATTTTGTAATTAATATTTTTATAATAATAAATTTATAAATAATTAAAATAAAAATTTAAAATTATACTAAATAAAAATGAGATTTAAAATTTATTATTAATGTATAACAATTTAATAGTTTAACTATTTAGAGGTTTTGTAGTTAGGAGTTTACCGATTTATGTTTTTAGGTTTTATTGGTTTATAGGTTTTATATAAAAAATAAAATAACAAAAAAAATTTCTCTAATTTGTTATCATTTTTATAGGTTATAACCTTTGAAAAAATAATAATATTTACAATTTTTTGAAATGTGAATACAATATTTAGTTATAATAATATTAATAAGTATATATCATATAAATTCAATATAAACAATTTTATTGATAGACAATATAAGAATGATCAAAAATTAAATTAATAAACTATTAATAAAAAGATAGATTTTAATTAAAAAATATTTACAAAACCCAAATTCATTCAAAATTAAAGTAAAATATATTACTGAATAATAATTTTTAATTTTTAAATTTTTACTTCTTTTAGAACCCTATATTATTTTTTATTAAAAATAAATTATTTAAATTAAATTTATCGCACTCATACTTTATTTTGTAATAAATATTTAAATAAAAATAAACTAATAAATATTTAAAATTATAATAAATAGAAATAAAAATTAGATTTATTAATTATTAAGTAGTATATAGCAGTTTAATGGTTTATGTATTTAGGCATTACGGGGTTTAGGAATTTACTAATTTAACTTTGTATTCATTTAGTGGTTTATTGGTTTTATTTAAGAAAAAAAATAAAAAAAAATTATTTTTATTATTTTTTGATATTTTCAAAGGTTATAACCTTTGAAAATATAATAATTTTTGAATTAAATTAAATTGAAAAAAAATAAAAATGAGATTTATTAATTATTATTTAAGGGATACTTGGTTAAATGATTATCTATATAGGGGTATCGGAATTTTGTAGTTTAGTGATTTTAGTAATTTGGCATTTAGTGATTTATAGGTTTTATTTACACAATGAAATAAAAAAATATATTTTTTTTTTCACATGTTCAAAGGTTATAATCTTTGAAAATATAATAATTTTAAAATTTTTTTCATAAGTGAATACAATATTTAGTAATAATATTTATTAAATTTATATATTATATAAATTAAATATAAATAATTTTATTGATAAATATTCTAATAATGATTAAAAAATAAATTAATAATCTATTATTAATAAGTTAGATATCAATTAAAATATAATTTCAAAACCTAAAATGATTCAGAAACAAAGGAAAATATATTACTATAGAATAATTTTTTGTTTTAAATTTTTTTCTTCTTTTAATAAGTTTATCTATATTTTATTGTGAAAACTAATTTATATAAATTATATTTTTCTAACTTATAATTTAATTTGTATTTAATATTTATATAAAAATAAACAAATAAATAATAAAAATGAATATTTAAAATTATAATGAAAAAAATAAAAAATTGATTTATTATTTATTAATTAGGATATACCTGTTAAAAAAATTTATCTATTTAGGGTTTTCGAGATTTAGAAGTTATTGATTTAAGTATTTAGGCAATAATGGTTTATAGCTTTTATTTAAACAATGAGATAACGAAAAATTTATTTTTGATATTTTTTCAAATTTTCAAATGTCATAACATTTGAATATATAATAATTTTAAAATTCTTTAAAAATGTGAATACAATATTTAGTTATAATAATTGTTATACTATATATAATATAAAATAAATAAAAACAATTTTATTGATTAATATTATATCAATTATCAAAAAATAAATTAATAAACTATTATTAATATGATAGATATAAATTTAAATATAATTAAAAAAACTAAAATGATTCAAATCAAAGTAAAATTTATTACTAAATAATAATTTTTTTTTAGTTTTTGTATAATTTTATAAGCTTATATATTTTTTTGATAAAAAATATATTATTTAAATTATATTTGTCACTCATAATTTATTTTGTAATTAATATTTCTATAAATTATTTAAATTATATTTAAGGTTTAGGAGTTTAAAGGTTTAGGTATTTAAGGACTTTGGGGTTTAGAAGTTTAGAGATTTATGTATTTAGGCATTTAATAGTTTATAAGTTTTATTTAAACAATGATATAACAAAAAATTTATTTTTGTTATTTTTTATCATTTTTAAAGGTTATAACCTTTGAAAAAATGACAATTTTTAAATTTTTTTTATATGTGAATACTATATCTAGTTATGATAATCTTAATAATTATATATCATCTTAATTCAATATAAACAATTATATTGATAGATATTATATTAATGATCAAAAAATAAATTAATAAACTATTATTAATAAGATATGTATTTTTTTAAAATCTATTTGCTAAACAAAAATTTATTCAAAATCAAAGTAAAATATATTACTTAATAATAATTTTTTTGTTGTTTTGCTTATTTTTATAAGTTTATATTTTTTATTATTAAAAGTAAATTATTTAAATTATATTTATCTTCCACTTAATTTATTTTTAATTTATAATTATATAAAAATAAACTAATAGATAATTAAACTGAATATTTAAAATTATAATGAATACAAATAAAATTGAGATTTATTATTTATTATTCAGAATATACTAGTTTAATGGTTTAAGTATTAATGTGTTTTCGAGTTTTGTGATTTAAGTGTTTAGGACATTAGTGATTTATAGATTTTATTTAAAGAATTAAAAAATAAAAAATTAAATTTTTGATTTTTGTTAGATAATTTTGAAGGTTATAACCTATTGAAACTATACTAATTTTTATTTATTTTTAAAGGTTAATATAATATTTAGTTATAATATCCTTAATAATTTATATATATGTAACTCAATATAAATAATTTTATTAATAGATATTATTAATAATGATCAATAAAAAATTAATAAACTATTATAATAAGAATGATATAAATAAAATATAATTGCAAAAACTAAAATGATTCTAAATCAAAATATATATATTACAAAATAATAAATTTTTGTTTTTAAAAATGTGATACTTTTATAAGGATATATAATTTTGTTTTTGATAAAAAATAAATTATTTAAAATAGATCTGTCTCACTATAATTTATTTGTAATAATATTTCTATAAAAATCAAACTGATAAATAATTAAAATAAAATTTTAAAAATTATAGTTAATAAAATTAAAATGAGAATTATTGATTTATTCTTAATGTATACCAAATAAATAGTTTAAGTATTTATAAGTTTTGTCATTTAGGAGTTTAGTGATTTATGTTTTTAGGCATTTAGAGGTTTATAGGCTTTATTTAAACAATAAAATAACGAAATATTATTATTAATAAGAATGATATAAATTAAAATATAATTGCAAAAACTAAAATGATTCAAAATCAAAATAAAATATATTACAAAATAATAAATTTTTGTTTTTAAAATTTCAATTCTTTTTATAAGCATATATATATTTTTTGATAGAAAATAAATTATTTAAAATAGATCTGTCTCACTAATAATTTATTTTGTAATTATTATTTCTATAAAAATAATCTGATAAATAATTAAAATAAAAATTTAAAAGTATACTTAATAAAAATTAAAATGAGATTTATAATTTATTA
Source organism: Sapria himalayana (assembly GCA_029783825.1). Classification (NCBI taxonomy): domain Eukaryota; kingdom Viridiplantae; phylum Streptophyta; class Magnoliopsida; order Malpighiales; family Rafflesiaceae; genus Sapria; species Sapria himalayana. The sequence goes on along the minus strand of JAREIK010002095.1, from coordinate 382 downwards.
TTATTGTATACCAATTTAATAATTTTAGTATATAAAAGTTTTGTCATTTAGGAGTTTAGCGATTTATGTTTTTAGGCATTTAGTGGTTTATAGGTTTTATTTAAACAATAAAATAACCAAAAATAATTTTGTAATTTTTTGTCATTTTAATAGGTTATAATAATATAATAATATTTAGTTATAAAAATATTTAAAATATAATAATATTTTAAATATTTATAATATTTATAATATCATATAATAATATATGATATATAAAAATATTATTAATTTTCATAGGTTATAACCTTTGAAAATATAATAATATTAAATAATTTTTTGAAATGTGAATACAATATTTAGATATAATAATTTTAATAATTATATATCATATAAATTCAAT
>JAREIK010002094.1:21682-31753 GCA_029783825.1 Sapria himalayana | reverse complement strand
CTCCTTATTCCCTTATTATCATTATTCTCCTTATTCTCCTTATTCTCCTTTATCTCCTTATTCTCCTTATTCTCCTTTATCTCCTTATTCTCCTTTTTATCTTTATACTACTTTTTATCATTATTCTTCTTTTTATCCTTATTCTCCTTTTTTTTAAGAAGTTTATTTATTATTTATAATCCTCTCTTTTGGAGGAGGAATACCATTTGTACAAACTACATCTACCATTTACCCTCTTACATTCATTCACCATCTCTAAACACTAAAATATTATAATCTTAATAGTACTATCTAAGTTAGCATAAAATATATAATCGAGTCATCCATCTTAACTTAGCTCTCTACTCATGGGAACTTCCTTCATTTATGTTTCAAGTGCTCCATGAATCATCTTTCCTGTTTTCCTGGTATCCACCATTTCTATGCTGTATATCTTATTTCCTGCAAAAAATAACAAAGATATTCCCCACTTTGCAAAATACCTTTTCCCCTTGTTGCACATATTCTGCCGAAGCTTTCCTCTATTTATATCCTAGTCCTTGTCCTCTTTATTTGCCAATATAGCTTTGATTCCCATCTTGAAAGCCATTTCATAACACCTTGCCGTATGCTGATATTTGCCGAAAACCTAGCACTATCTAGACTAGACACTTACTTCTCCTAGAACTTTTTATTTAACACACCACACTTAAAATCTGAAAAGTTCCAGACTTCTAAGCCCTGCATACATGATTTAAAAGCTGATAATAACGTAAGACATAACGCATAACACATGACTTTAGAAAGTTTAACAGACTCTTGCAAGATTCAAGCTACTTTTAACCAAGTAACACGATTTGATGGCCCATTTATTGCTTTCCTGCAAAACAAAAATCAGAAACATACCAAAAAAAAAACAGAAAATTCCAGCCCTTACCTTTCCATTTCCTCGTCTTTATGTTATGAGGTGAACCTTGCGGAAACAATAAGTCACCTGCAATTTTTATTAAATTTTATTCTTAAGCCGAGTTTCCGAAACTAGGCTTCCTTAACCTTATATACGGGTATGCCATTCTATCTAACCTTGCTATGCCTTTTAATTTATGCGGCATTGACTCTTCATCATATTCAATCTCTCCTCTAACTGACCCTATTCTAGCTAAGTTATCTGCTAGGGTGTTTACCTCCCTGAATATGTGTGTAATTGAAGCCTTCAATTCATCTGAAAGGTTGAAAATAATTTCTAAGTCCTCCTCATACCTCCATAGTATTCTTCTATTAATTACTATATCTACTAGCAACTATGAGTCCACTTGAATTTGTATATTTTTAAAATCTAGGTTCTTGCATATATCTAATCTAGATTTCAAGGCTTTAATTTCTGATTCGAGGGCCGAAGAGGCTCTGCTAGAAAGTGTAAAAGCTTTCTTTACAATCCCTTTAGAATCTCTTATTACTCCTCCTCCTCCTGCTATTCCAGTGTCCCTCTTAAAGCTGCCATCCGTGTTAAGTGAATACTTACCAACCGGGGGACTATTCCAATTTACACTTATAGCTCTTTGTTGGTTGACAACTTTAAACGTAAGGTCCCATGTTTTTTCAATCATCTTATCTTTCACCTTTTCTTCAATTTTTATAGGTTTTATGCTTGATATATTACAAATTTCTTTTCTAATATCTTTTATTATTTCTGTAGAATTCATCCTTATATTCTCAAATTTACTTTTATTTCGAGACTTGCATATGTACTAGATTATTACGTGCGAGATTTTTTGATTAAGCCATTTTCTAAGGGGCCGTTCGCAATTTGACTTCCCCATTTATTCACTCTATCCAATAACCGGTCATCTTTGTTACTTATATGTTTTCCTCCCTCCATCTCTTTCCAGACTTTCACTGCTATTGTCCCCTTAGAGAATAAGTAATCCGTGGATTCCTCTGCATGAAAGCAGCATTCACATCTTGATGCAATTTTTATCCCTTTTCTTTGTACATTCATATCTACCGGTATAGCATTCACAAGAGCCTTCCAAGTGAACGAACACATTTTTTGTGGGATATTTTCTTGCCAAACCCATTTAAATACATTTTGAGCGGGTTTTTTCTTCCTAATCAATTGTTTTGCCGCCTTTAGCGTGAAATTTCCTTGTGGGGTTAAAGTCCATTTCCAGCCACTCTGCCTCAATATAGAGTGCGAATCGACTATTTCTTTTTGCTTTTCTATTTCTTTCCAGTTGTTCGAAGCTTTTTTTGAGCTTCTGAGCTTCTGATCCAAACATTTAGCACGCATATATCTTGCCCATAGATCTTCACTCTCTTTAATTCTCCACCAGCCTTTACAATACCAGGCAGTGGACAGATCCTGTAAGCTCATTATTCCTAAACCTGCTTTTTCTTTAGGGTAGCAAATGTCTTCCCAATTCTTCCAGTGTAATTTATTTTTCCCATCTTTTTTGCCCCATAAGAAGTTTGTCATTTCCGATTCGAGTTTTTTAGTTAATTTTTTAGGAGGATGTATGACTGATAATATGTGTATCAGAGTACTTTGTAGTACATGTGAAATTAACGTTATCCTACCCCCAAATCCCAGAAACTCTTCTTTCCAACCTGCTATTTTCTTTCTCAGTTTATCTTGGAGAGTAACTAGATATTTTTCCTTCAGCCTTCCCTCATATATCGGACATCCTATATATATTAATGCTCCTTTTATTTCAGAGAAACCTGTAATATTCTTAATTTTATTTACTACTTTCGCTTTAGCATTTTTAGCAACCATGAATTGACATTTATTTTTATTTACAACTTGACCGGTTTCATTCTCAAATAATTGGAGAAGGTCAATAAGATTTTTCATAGACTTTGTACTAGCATTTGTGAAGATTATAAGATCATCTGCGTATGCTAAACAGCCTATTCTTGGTGTATTTTTTGGTCGTCTAAAAGGTATTATTTTACCTTCCGACATTTTTTTATTCACATTTCGAATTAATAGTCCTAAATAAATATCAAAGAGGAGGGGAGACAAAGGATCTCTTCGTCTTATACTCCTATTAGGCTTAAATTCCTCGCTAGCTTTCCCATTCACTATCACTCTAACCCAAGAACTAGAAATGCATCTATATATTAAATCAATAATAAGTTCAGAGAAACCAAATTTTCTCATTACGAAACAGAGGGTGTTCCATTCAACCCTGTCAAAGGCGTTTGACAAATCTAGCTTAATCACTAAATTATTCCCTCTCATTTTTATACCTATCTCTTTCATCATTTTGGATGCCAGTATTATATTTTCAATCATTAACCTATTTATGATGAATCCTGTTTGTTCTTGAGATATAATATATGGTAAAATAGAGCTTAATCTATTTTGTAGAATCTTAGCTAAGATCTTATAGATAACATTACATAGGCTTATAGGCCTAAAATCCTCACATTTATGTGGCAGTTCTTTCTTTATAATTAAAACTATATAAGAGTGTGCCCATGATTTATGGAGTTCCGCCCCTACAAAAAAACATGCAATTGCAAGGACTAGCTCAGATTTAACAATATTCCAGTTTGTCTGGAAAAAGTAATTATTCCAGCCATCCGGCCCTGCTGCGCTATCTTTATCCAGATTGAATACCGCCTCTTTTACCTCAGATTCTTCAGGGATCATTTCCATTCTTTCGTTTTGTTCTTCCGTAATGGTTGCCCTAATCTCATTCATTAATGAGTTACCAGGCAACTGTGAATGATTACATAAATGATTTTTAAAGAATTTTACAAAGAGAGTTTCTATTTGCTTATCTTCCTCCACCCATATTCCCTCTCCATTTTTTATTCCTTTAATTTTATTTTTTTGAGATTTAATTTTGCACATATTATGAAAAAATTTAGTATTACGATCCCCATCTTTTAACCATTTTATTTTTGCGCGCTGTTTTCAGTAAATTTTTCCATGTGAAGCTTCAATCTCAAATTCCTTTGGCCTAGCTTAATTCTAGCCTTGTTTCATCATTATTTGTACTATCAAATTCTTGTTCCAGTTTTTCTACTGATTCTTCCGCTTTTTTTAACTCTTGGTTAAGATTTCCGAAAACCTCTTTATTCCATGTTTTTAAGATTGATTTTAATCTTAATAACTTTGTTGTTAGGGCTTGCATGGGCTTCCCAGTAACTGGCTCTTGCCAAGACTCTCTAACGAGCTTGTCAAAACGTGCATGCTTGACCCACATGTTTTGAAATATAAAATTAGATATACCTCTCTGAGTCCTGTGAACTGAAATAAGCAGTGTGCTATGATCAGAACATGTTCTATTTAAGTGTATTATCCCCGTAATCCCTTGTGAGGCAACCCACTTTGAGTTACACATGACCCTATCTAGACGGGCCCAAATAACTCCCATTTTTCGCCAATTATTACACCAGGTGTATCTTGATCCAGTGAAATCTAGATCCATCAGATTGGTGGTAGCTATTGTGTCATTAAATTGCGACATAGCTAACATGTCAGGTGGTTTTCCTCCTTTCTTCTCATTGGGACTTCTCACTATATTAAAATCTCCTCTATGATCAAGGAGATTTTCTATTTGCTATGTCTTTCATCTCCTCCCACAAAGATAACCTAGATTGTTTGTTATTTTTAGCATACACTGCTAAAATTATTTGATCCGCCTGCTTATTTAATTTAAAGTGCAATATCAGTTCTGTATCTTTTAGAATCTCAATTTCCAGCTTGTTATGCCACATAATCCAGAGTTTGATATTTAAATTAGCATACGCATTTTTAAACCCTAAGATTTCGCTATATTTAGTTAATTGATCATGCTGAACCATTGGTTCCGTAATAACAACCAAAGATATTTTATATATTTTAATTAATAATTTTAATCTATTTATCGTAGGGCTATTTGCAACCCCCCTATTATTCCAAAATAGGCATCTATCCATTAAATCCTAATTTAGCTTGAGCTCTAGTTGTACACTTCGATTCATAACTCATATTAGCATACTTCTTCATATTTCTTACAATCTTAGGAGTATAAGGTATTTCGTGCATTATCTTTTTGTATTTTATCTGGTTACCTAGTTCCATAGCCATCCGTTTTAAGACCTCCATGGCTTGAATTCTAGAAAACCTTCCCCAGTCTTCTTTATTAATGGATAAGTCATCCTTAATCTTCTCCTCGATCTCAACTTGAGATCCTTCACTCTTGTTTATTGAGGGGCAACCAAATATTACCGACTCGTCTTCTGGAAAATCCAAAAGTTCCTCATTTATCCAACCATTATCCTCCATCTTTTCTTTACATGCTATTCTAGTTCTGGGTTTTCTCCCATGTTTTCTCTAATATTTAACCTCCTCCCAACCCTCCTTCAAGTCTTCTTCCTTCCCTCCCTATAAGCTAATATCTAAGTCTTGCTCTACGGTAATATTCTTATCTTTATTCTGGCCAATTACTTGTATTTTCTCTATACTACCCATGCCTTCAAACTCTTCTAAAATCGGCTGGATATTGTCTTCCTCAAGGAAGTTTCTGTGTTGTTTCTCTTCCATCTTCTAATCCATTTCGTTACTTTTCTTCCTCCCCCTTCATGTCAATAACCATTCCCTTTCTCTTCTTCACCCGCCTTACACCTATTTGCATCATGCCCGAGTCTCTTACATCCTGAACAATAAGAAGGAAGGCTTTCGGGGATGACAGTTTGCCAGAAACCCTCAGCTTGGTCATCTTCCCCACAGCCTATCCATATCTTGCTAGGCGGCTGGGATAGTAGGTTATATTCCACGCATACGCATGCTTTGTTAGGCCTAGACATAGCTACTATGGCTTCATCCCGTAGCATAGGTTTTCCCAAACACGAATAAATAGCAAAGAGAGAGTGAGCACTGAATAAATGTAGAGGGAGATACGGTAATGTAAACCATACCGGAACTATGGGTGCCTCCTCCAATGGTGAAAATTCTTTTGTCCACTTCAATATTTGCATGGGGAGACTGTCGACTTGTCACAGACCTCTCTGCCAAAGGCGATAATAATCTTCCAGCAAAGAGCATTGAAGCACGACGTGTCTAGCGTCATAGTGTGCAAACTTAACCTTCCCCTTAAGATTTAATAATGCAATAAAACATTGAGCTTCACTCGCCGTGGGTCTGCCATGAGAAAACTTCCCAATAAGCATGTATTGAAATGGTTCCAGAAGCCTTTTTGTTTCTTCGGGGGAGAATATAATAACCGGATATCAGTTTTTGAACCTGTGAGTGCGTAAGCTTGGCGCGGTCCCCTTCAAGATCGAGGCAAATGACTTATTATTTAATAATAAATCGGGTTGCTCCATTTTCAGCTTGAATGGAGCTAAATTTCAGCAAAAATGGAGGGTTTCTCTCTCTAGAAAGTTAGATTTTCTCTCTCTAGAAATTGAGATCATTTTTTTGAAAAACCACAAATATTCTTCTTCTTCTATTCCTTATTCTTCTTATTCTCCTTATTCTCCTCATTCTCCTCATTCTCCTCATTCACCATATTCTCCTCAATCTCCTCATTCTCTTTTTTCTTCATTTTCTCTTTTTCTTCTCTTTCTCCTTTTTCTCCTTATTCTCCTTATTCTCCTAATTCTCCATATTCTCTGTATTCTCCTTATTCTCCTTTTCTGCTTTTTCACCTATTTCTCTTTATTCTCCTTATTCTCCTTATTCTCCTTATTCTCCATATTCTCCTTATTTTTCTTATTCACCTTATTCTACTTTTTCTCATTATTCTCCTTATTCTCATTTTTTCTGAATTTTCTCATTTTTCTCATTTTTCTCATTTTTCTCATTTTTCTCATTTTTCTCATTTTTCTCCATTTTCTCATTTTCCTTTTTATCTTTTTTCTCTTTTTTCTCACTTTTCTCCTTATCTCCTTATTCTCCTTATTCTCTTTATTTTGTTTTTTCTCATTTTCTCATTTTTCTCTTTTTTCTCCTTATTCTCCTTATTCTCAGTTTTCTCATTTTTCTCATTATTCTCCTTATTCTCATTATTCTCCTTATTCTCCTTATTCTCCTATTTCTCCTAATTCTCCTTATTTTCCTTATTCTCCTTTTTATCCCTTTTCTCCTAATTCTCCTAATTCTAATTTTTCTCATTTTTCTCCTTATTCTCCAATTTCTCCTTATTCTCCTTATTCTCCATTTTCTCCTTTATATCACTTTTCTCCTTTTTCTCCTTTTTCTCCCTTTTGTCCCTTTTCTCCTTTTTCTCCTTATTCTCCTTATTCTCATTTTTCTTCTTATTCATATTATTCCCCTTATTCTCTTTTTTCTCCTTATTCTCCTTATTCTCCTTTTTATCCTTATTCTTTTTTTTCTCCTAATTCTCGTAATTCACCTTATTCTTGTTATTCTCCTTTTTCTCCTTATTATCCTTAGTCTCCTTATTCTCCTTATTCTTCTTATTCTCCTTATTCCTCTTTCTCCTTATTCTCCTTTTCTCATTATTCTCTTTTTTCTCATTTTTCTCATTTTTCTCCTTATTCTCCTTATTCTCCTTATTCTCATTATTCTCTTTTTTCTGCTTATTCTCTTTATTATCCTTTTTCTTCTTTTTTCCCTTATTCTCCTTATTCTCATTTTTCTCCTTTTTCTCATTTTTCTCCTTATTCTCCTTTTTCTCATTATTCTCCTTATACTTCTTATATTCCTTATTCTCTTTTTTCTCCATTTTCTCTTTTTCTCCTTTTTCTCCTTATTCTCCTTTTTCTACTTATTCTCCTTTTTCTACTTTTACACCATATTCTTCTTTTTCCACTTATTCTCCTTATGCTCTTTTTTCTTCTTATTCTCCTTATTCCCCTTATCCTTATTCTACTTTTTCTCTTTTTTCTCATTTTTCTCATTTTTCTCATTTTTCTCCTTATTCTCCTTATTCTCCTTATTCTTCTTATTCTCCTTATTCTCTTTTTTCTCTTTTTTCTCTTTATTCTCATTATTATCTTTATTCTCCTTATTCTCATTATTCTCCATATTATCATTATTCTTTTTTTTCTCTTTTTTCTCATTTTTCTCATTTTTCTTCTTATTCTCCTTATTCTCCTAATTATCCTTTTTCTCCTTTTTCTCCTAATTCTCATAATTCTCCTTTTTCTCCTTATTCTCCTAATTCTCCTTATTCTCCTTATTCTCCTTATTCTGATTATTCTCCTTATTCTACTTTTTATCCATTTTCTATTTTTTCTCATTTTTCTCCTTATTCTCCTAATTCTCCTTATTCTCCTAATTCACATTATTCTCCTTATTCTCCGTTTTCTCATTATACTCTTTTTTCTCCTTATTCTCATTTTTCTCCTTTTTATCCTTATTCTACTTATTCTCCTTATTATCCTTTTTTTTCCCTATTCTCTTTTTTCTTATTATTTTCATTATTCTCATTTTCCTACTTTTTTCTCATTTTTTTCTATTTTCTCCTTATTCTCATTTTTCTCCTTTTTCTCCTTATTCTCATTATTCTCATTTTTCTCCTAATTCTACTTATTGTCTTTTTTCTCCTTTTTCTCCTTTTTCTCCTTATTATTCTTTTTCTCCTTATTCTCCTTTTTTTCCTTATTCTTTTTTTTCTCATTATTCTCCTTTTTGTGCTTATTCTTCTTTTTCTCCTTACTCTCCTTATTCTCCTTATTCTCCTAATTCTCTTTATTATCCTTTTTCTGCTTATTCTCCTTATTCTCATTTTCTTATTATTCTCATTTTTCTTCTTATTCTCCTTTTTCTCATTTTTCTCCTTTTTCTCATTATTCTCCTTATTCTCCTTATTCTCCTTATTCTCCTAATTCTACTAATTCTCCTTATTCTCATTTTTCTCCTTATTCTCCTTATTCTTCTTTTTCTTATTTTTCTTCTTATTCTCCTTATTCTCATTTTTTTTAATTTTCTGCTTTTTCTCCTTTCTCCTTATTCTCATAATTATCATTTTTCTCCTTATTCTCCTTTTTCTTCTTATTCTCCTTATTCTCTTTTTCTTATTATTCTCCTTATTCTCCTTATACTCCATATTCTCATTTTTATCCTTATTCTCTTTATTCTCCTTTTTCTCCTTATTCTCCTTATTCTCCTTTTTCTCCTTATTCTCATTTTCTCGTTTTTCTCCTTATTATCCTTATTCTCCTTATTCTCCTTATTCCTCCTTATCCTCCTTATTCTCGTTATTCTCCTTATTCTCCTTATTCTCCTTATTCTTCTTTTTCTTCTTATTCTCCTTATTCTCCTTTTTCTTCTTATTCTCCTTATTCTCCTTTTTCTGCTTATTCTCATGTTTCTCCTTATTCTCCTTATTCTCTTTTTTTCTCCTTTTTTCTCCTTTTTCTCATTATTCTCATTATTCTCATTTTTCGCCTTTTTTTCCTTTCTCCTTATTCTCCTTATCCTCCTTATCCTCCTTATTCTCATTATTCTCTTTTTTCTCTTTATTCTCTTTATTCTCCTTATTCTACTTTTTCTCCTTATTCCCGTTATTCTCTTTATTCTCCTTATTCTACTAATTCTATTTTTTCTCCTTATTCCCTGTATTCTCATTTTTCTCCTGATTCTCCTTATTCTCCTTATTGTCCTGATTATCCTTATTCTCTCTTTCTCCTTATTCTCCTAATTTTCCATATTCTCTGTATTCTCATTATTCTCTTTTTTCTTCTTTTTCTCCTTATTCTCCTTTTTCTCCTTATTCTCATTTATCTCCTTATTCTCATTTTTCTCATTTTTCTTCTTATTTTCCTTTTTCTCCTTTTTCTCCTTATTCTCCTTATTCTACTTATTCTTCTTATTCTCCTTCTTATCTTTTTTATCTTTTTTTTTTCTCATTATTCTCTTTTTTCTAATTTTACTCATTTTTTCTGTTTTTTCTCATTTTTCTCCTTATTCTCCTTATTCTTATTATTCTCTTTTTTCTTCTTTTCTCCTTATTCTACTTATTATACTCTCTCTCCTTATTCTCCTTATTCTCCTTTTTCTCCTTATTCTCATTTTTCTCCTAATTCTCCTTTTCTACTTATTCTCCTTATTCTCATTTTTCTAATTCTCCTTTTTCTCCTTATTTTCATTTTTCTCCTTATTCTCTTAATTCTCCTTATTCTCTTTTT
>JAREIK010002094.1:0-14982 GCA_029783825.1 Sapria himalayana | reverse complement strand
AGAATAAGGAGAATAAGGAGAATAAGGAGAATAAGGAGAAAAAGGAGAATAAGAAGAATAAGGAGAATAATGAGAAAAAATGAGAAAAAGGAGAAAAAGGAGAAAAATGAGAAAAAGGAGAATAAGGAGAATAAGTAGAATAAGGAGAATTAGGAGAATTAGGAGAATAAGGAGAAAAAGGAAAATACGGAGAAAAATGAGAATAATGAGAAAAAGGAGAATAAGGAAAATAAAGAGAAAAAGGATAAAAAGCAGAATAAGGATAAAAATGAGAATAAGGAGAATAAGAAGAAAAATGAGAAAAATGAGAAAAAGGAAAAAAAGGAGAAAAAGGAGAATGAGGAGAATAAGTAGAATAAGAAGAAAAAGGAGAAAATTGACAGAAAAGAGAATAAAGAGAATAATGAGAAAAAGGAGAAAAGGAGAATAAGAAGAATAAGGAGAATAAGGAGAAAAAAGAGAAAAAAATAGAATAAGAAGAATGAGTAGAATAAGGAGAATAAGGATAAAAAGGAGAATAAGGAGAATAAGGAGAATGGGAAAAATAAGGAGAATAAGGAGTAAATGGAGAATTAGGAGAATAAGGAGAAAATGAGAAAAAATAGAAAAAGTAGAATAAGGAGAAAAAAGAGAATAATGAGAAAAAAGGAGATTAATGAGAAAAAGTAGAAAAAAGATAATAAGGAGAAAAAGAAAATAAGGAGAATAAGGATAAAAAGGAGAAAAATAAAAATTAGGAGAAAAAGGAGAAAAAGGAGAAAAATGAGAAAAAGGAGAATAAAGAGAATAAGGATAATAAGGAGATTAAGGAGAATAATGAGAATAAGAAGAATAATGAGAAAAAGGAAAATAAATAAAAAAAGAAGAAAACAGAGAAAAAAGAAAATAAGGATAAAGAAAAAGTAGAAAAAGGAGAAAAAAGAGAAAAAGGAGAATATAGAGAATAAGAAGAAAAATGAGAATAATGAGAAAAATGATAATAAGGAGAAAAGGAGAAAAAAGAGTAAAACGATAATAAGGAGAATAAGGAGTATAAGGAGAATAGGGAGAAAAATAAGAAAAAGAAGAAAAGGGAAAAAAAGGAGAATAAGGAGAATGAGAATAAGGAGAAAAATGAGAATAAGGAGAATTAGGAGAATAAATAGAATAATGAGAATTATGATAATAAGGAGAAAAAAGTGAATAAGAAGAAAAAGGTGAATAAGGAGAATAAGGAGAATAAGTAGTAAGGAAAAAAAAGGAGAAAAATGAGAATCAGGATAATAAGGAGAATAATGAGAATAAGGAGAAAAAGGAGAATGATGAGAATAAAAAGAATAAGGGAAAAAGGAGAATATGGAGAATAAGGAGAATAATGAGAATAAGGAGAATAAGGAGAATAATGAGAATAAGGAGAAAAAGGAGAAAAAGGGAAATAAGGAGAAAAAGTAGAATAAGGAGAATAATGAGAATAATAAGAAAAAAGAGAATAAGGAGAATAAGGATAATAAGGAAAATAAGCAGAAAAAGGAGAATAAGGAGAATAAGGAGAGATGAGAAAAAGGAGAAAAATGAGAATAATGAGAATAAGAAGAAAAAGGATAAAAATGAGAATAAGGAGAATATGAAGAATAAGGAGAAAAAGAAGAATTAGGAGAATAAGGAGATTAATGAGGATAAGTAGAATAATGAGAATAAGGAGATTAAGGAGGATAAGTAGAATAATGAGAAAAATGAGAATAATGAGTATAAGGAGAATAAGGATAAAAAGGAGAATAAGGAGAAAAATAAGAAAAAAGAGCATAAGGAGAATACGGAGAATATGGAAAATTAGGAGAAAAAGGAGAAAAAGGAGAATAAGGAGAAAATTGAGTATAAGGGTAATAATGAGAAAAAGCAGAATAAGGAGAATAAGGAGAATAATGAGAATAATGAGAATAAGGAGAAAAGGATACGGGGGAGAAAAAGGAGAATAAGGAGAATAAGTAGAATAAAGAGAAAACACTACAAGAAATTAACAGTTTACCTACTGAACATTTCAATAGGTAATCATTGAAATTTTGTAGGTAATCCAGTTTACCTACTAATTTCCTACCGAACACCATTGTAGGTAATATCTCTGTCGGTAAAAATAATTACCTACAAAAAAGTGCAATAGTAGGTAATTACCTACACCAATATTAGTCAGTAAGTGGTAGGTTATATCATGTCATATTTTGTCGGGAAATTACTTTACCTACTATTGTTTTTGTAGGTAATGTTGTAGGTAAATTTAGTGACTGCTATACTGTAGGTACAATTGGTAGGTAATTTTCATTCTGTAGTTGCTATATTGTTAGTAATCTGTAGGTAAGTTTGTTTTCTAATTTGCCAATTTAGTAGGTAAAGTTGTCGGTAATCTGTAGGTAATGGTTAGATTTGTAGGTAATCTGTAGGTAATAATTTCATTCATTTATACTTGTATGTAATCTGTCGGTAATAATTTCATTCATTTATACTTTTATTAGGTAATCTGTCGGTAATAATTTCATTCATATTATACTTTTAGTAGGTAATCTGTTGGTAATAATCCATTCATTTATATTTTTAGTAGGTAATCTGTAGGTAATTTAAAATAATATGAAAACATTTTTACATATTTAATTTAATTTAATTGTAATCCTGATAAAAACAGAATAAATTTACAATAAAAGTATATTAATATATGATTCAAAATTGTAATAAAATGACAAAAATAGTGCAATTAAAATATTCAAATTACATAAATATAACTAGAAAGTGCACTTAAAGTATAGTCTTACATAAAATAAAAAGTGGCAATAATAACAAGTTGATAGCTGCATAACATGATAGATTGAAACTTGAGACAACAATAGATACTACTTTGGAATTGTATTGTTGTCATCGTCATCGTCATCATCTGTATCATCATCATGAACGGGGTCAGAAATAAGACGAGTAGGGACTAGTGGTGGTTGTTGAGCTCTTGACATTTCATCCATACGTTGTAATAAATGTGATGTTAGGCTTTCCAATTTATTAATTACCTCCTCTTGGTGCGTAAGCCTCTCTCGTAGCTCTTGCATTTCTTCTTCATTTTGTTGAGGAAAATGGGACGTTGTTGAAGTAGATGCACCACTAGTCCCATAGTACTCACTACCTTTGGACCCAAGACCATAAACTGCATTCCTTTGTTTTCCACCCACAATATCCAAAAACATGCTATTCTCATCTATTGTCTCATTGCATTGTGTTAACTGTGCTCTCCTAGACTCAAGAGCATCCTGGTAAAAATTTAAATTAATTAGATTATCATAATAAGGTAAGTTCAAGAAAGTCATACATTAATCAAATTAATTAACTTACATTTACAGTTCTTGACTTCTTATCAACAAATGTCTTACCATCACCTTTTTTGGTGTGCGTGTACAGAAATAGCTCGGTGCAGTGGGATGACGCCCAAGTTTATGAGCCTAAATATACATAAATATAGAAACTCATTACAAACCAAGAACATAAGCCAACAAATAGAGAAGTTGATTTGATTAGAATTATCGCTTTCATTAAAAAAATGTAATTCACCCTTACTAATGCTTAGAAGATTATGGTCTTACAAGATTAAAAAAAATTACTAATCTATTAAAAAAATTTAAAATGCTTCCAAATGAAGATCCTTAGTCCAAAACGAACAAATACTCAACAACATACAACTTCACATTAGGGTCATCCTTTCCAACAACACACAACAAAAACCACCCAACATCACAATCACCATGAGAAAAAGTTGTAATCACAAACACCAAAAAACCACCCAACCTCACAAACACTTTGAGAAATGAGACATAGTATTCTATATGCTAATTTAATCTTGGAACTATATGTTCATTAAGTATGTGAAAACAAAGAGGAAGGAAACAATGGTACTCCATGTCAGAAAAATAAAGGGGATTGTGAATGTCTATATATTCCCATTAGTCAGACATAGGAGAATTAGTTTGATAGTATTCTGGAATTCAATATTATATGTCATGCCTTTTGTTCCCCTGCATTTTTTTAGCAGCCAAACAAACCATAACAGGAAATTATATGCACTCAGGAATCAAACAAACAAAATAAGTGTTGGTTATGACACAGGGTAGCAGTAATACACAAATCTCTCAATTATTTTTCATTAAAGTACTTTCACAATTATTTTATAATCTTATTCCATCAAAGGAACAGTACCCAAAGGCATTGACCTTCTCTCCAATGACGATATACCACATCCATCTCATATGGACTATTTTCTCACTAACATAAAAATTCCTTTCCTTATCTATAATATGAAAAAGGACCAAACAAATTATAGCCAAAAGAGTTAAAAACCAGTTCTGAATAAAAGCTTACAAGTCGTCTCCCATGGTCATAATGAGTAGCAGTGCCTCCAGTGTGAGTTGAAGGTCCATTCCCATCTGTTGCCTTCGACATTCTCTTCTTGGAGTACGTTTCATGAATCTTTTTTGCTTTCGGTGTGTTCCAATAACACTGCCAACTTTCCCATAAACCTGGATCAATGAAGTTTGGCTTCTTCCCTTTCCTTTTTATCTCTGATATCATGTCTCGATATCGACTACACACTTTCTCCTCCCATGCTATTTTGACTAGTTCATCTATTGCATTGTCCCACATGAAGCATTTCTACATTATATAATTCTATGTTATAATCAAAATTAGCAAACAATTAAATCTTAATTCTATGCAGTAGAGGTTGCTTCACCTTTTTTTTCCAACTAACACATGCTAAAATAAACTTAAAAATAAGTTAACCTAGCATTTATTACCTGAAATTGAGTATAATAAAAAGCCTTAATTTCACCAGAAATGGTCTTCCATTTTAGTCCATTTGTCTCTTCAAGATCAATATTTTCCTCAAAAGCCTTCCTCATTATGCGAGAGATTCTTCCAGATGGCTCTAAACTATAAAATAATATTCTATTTAAATATTATTCACAATTAACAAAATGTAAGACTTTAATATATTACTTACACATTATTTCGTAATCGCACAAGTGTACGATTTTGAGCTATCCCAGATTCATAAGTATGTGTTGAAGAATTTGTAGGTCCAGGAATAGGTGCAGAAGCATCTGTAGGTGTTGGTGAAGTTGTATGCAAAGGAGCAGCAAGTTGGGGTGAGGCTGGTGACTCTATAGGTGGAACAACAATAGGGTGCGATGCACCTGATGACTTTATATGCGGTAGTGCAAGAAGTTGGTTTATGGCTGTTGACTCTATATGCAGAGGAGAAAGTGTGGGTACTGTTGTTGGGGGCGGTGCTGAAGACTGTATCACTGATTGAATTGGTTGATGAGATGGTTGTGACTGTGCAAGCCTTCTTCTCTTGGCTGCTAGAGATTTAACCATGTCTTCAACAAACCTATAAAGATGTAAACAAAAAAAATGTGAGCAAGTTACAATATTAAACAAATATGGCACTCTGCAAGAAAAACAAACATTCATTACTTATTTATTGTAACAATATCAATATCAACAATTTAAATTTCTACAAACATCATAATCAAAATTCATAATGATTTATTATAGCAATATCAATATCAACCATTAAGATTTCTACAAACATCATAATACACTAAATAAATACAAAACTGTTGTGAATGCTCTTTTTCTAATCACTATCATCAGCTTCCACATATTCATCTTCACTTTCATCTTCTAATTCTGACTCAAGTATGGGGTCATCTGAAATTTCAGATTCATCATCAACTAGTTGAACAAGATCCCCATTTACATCATTCAATGGACCCGATTCATCAATCGTGATCGATGCTTTAGTTTGTTGTAAATTAAATGGCTCATCTTCTTGGAATGCTGAGTTACCATCTACTATCTTCTCAACAGTATGAGGAACATCCACCATTAGCCTAGCTTTAACTTTGCAAACAGCTAACCAATCAGACTTGTCTCTTTTTAAGCTAGGATAAGAGACATAATAAACTTGTGCAGCTTGCAAGGCAAGAATAAAAGGTTCATACTTATTTAGCCTTCGCTTGAGGTTGACATCTACCAGAGGATACTGTTTATGAACTTTCATCCCACTATTAATAGTAGGATCAAACCACTCACACTTGAAGAGTACTGTGCGCTTAATTGGCAGTCCTGGATATTCCAACCTCAAAACCTCTATCAAGCGGCCATAGTAATGAATCTCGTTATCACTAGAATTTGTGCCTTTTATGGAAACTCCACTATTTGAGGTTGACCGTATTGATCCATGTGATTCATTATGGAATTTGTAACCATTAACAAAATACATTGGATATGATTCAACTGTGCGTAAAGGGCCTTTTGCAAGATCTTTGATGAACTCATTGTTGATGATATTATGGCGTGCCTATTAAACATACAACTAGTTAATTTTTGAAATATAAGTAATGAACTTGGTATTAATAGAAATAAAATTTCACTACTTACATATTTTTTAAACCATTTTGAAAAATGCTTTTCAAGCTTCTCATCAAGCTCAGCTTCTGTGATGCCCGATTCGTTTTTTTGTATTTCATCAATGTATATTCTAATCAAATTATAGAATACTTTTAGACATCCTACAACTAATAAGTTATGAATGATAAGTATTAAAATTTTAAAACACTTACTTGATATAAGGTTCAACATCTTCACAATTTAATAGAATATAAGTTTGTGCAGCATCATACTCAATATCAGATAACCTCCTTGTTTTCAATCGTCCAAATGGTCGGCCAGGATGTTTGAATATTGAAATATTACCTACAACCTCTTCAACATCACCACCATCATCATTACGAGGTACTCTTCGAGCTTTTGTGTACACGTGTGGCTCAAAATAATATGAACAAAAATTGGATGCTTCTTCTACTAAGTATGCATTACAAATTGATCCTTCCACCTTTGCTTTATTATTGACATTTTTTTTCAAGTGTCCAAGAAATCTATATCAACATATATGCATAGAAATACATAAGTATTCATTTTTAATATAATTAAAATATTAATTTAAATTACTCATTTTACCTTTCGAAAGGATACATCCAACGATATTGTACAGGTCCAGCAATTCTTGTCTCATAAGGCAAGTGTATCGGAAGATGCTCCATAGAATCGAAGAAACCAGGAGGAAATATACATTCCAATTTGCAAATGATAATTGGAATATCTCTTTCAAGTCTTTCCATGTATGCTACTATAATTGTTGTTGATGTTAAGTTTTTGAAAAAAAGACATAATTCTGTCAAAGCTTGCCATACATTTGTCGGAAGGAGCTCACGAAATGCAATGGGAAGTAGCCTTTGCATAAATACATGACAATCATGGCTCTTCATCCCAAACAACTTTAACTTTCTCATATCTACACATCGTCCCATATTCGAAGCATACCCATCAGAAAATTTCAAGTTTTTCACCCATTCGCACAAAACTTGTTTTCTTACCTTATCTAATGTATAACACGCTTTGGGAAATTTGCCTGTTGCTTCATCCCTTTCCAATTCATGCCTTCGACATAACCTTTTCATGTCTTCTCTAGCTTTCTCATTGTCTTTAGTTTTTCCTTCAATGTCCAACACCGTGTTAAACACATTTTCAAACACATTCTTCTCGATATGCATGACATCTAGATTATGTCTAATGAGATTTGAACTCCAATATGGCAACTCCCAAAAGATACTTCGTTTATTCCAACCACATGTCTTGCATATTACCCTATTAACCTCAACAACATCAATATCAATCACTCTTCTCACTCCCAAGTTATTTATTTCTTGCAAAATCTGGGCACCGGTCTTTATAGGTGGGGATGGTGACATCTCAGTTCTATTTTTAATGAAAGCATTCTTATTACGCCTGAAAGGATGTTCATGGGTGAGAAACTTTCGATGATTGTCAAACCAAGATGTTTTTCGACCACTTGTCAATGTAAATGCTTGTGAATGCTCCATACAATAAGGACAAGCAAGTTTTCCAGCTGTACTCCAACCAGAAAGCATTGAGTAAGCAGGAAAATCACTAATAGTCCACATGAGAGCAGCTCTCATTTGAAAGTTCTGTTTCCGTGAAACATCATAAGTTTGCACACCAACATCCCAAAGTTGCTTTAATTCTGCAATCAAAGGTTGCAGGAAAACATCAATCTTATTTTTAGGATTGTTAGGCCCAGGTGCAATTACGGATAAGAACATATAAGCTTCCTTCATACACATCCATGGTGGCAAATTGTATGGAGTAACTATTACTGGTCATGATGAATATTGTTGTCCAGATTGACCAAATGGTTGAAAACCATCAGTACACAATCCCAATCTCACATTGCGACATTCATAAGAAAATGAAGGATGTGTGCGGTTGAAATGCTTCCATGCCTCAGAATCAGATGGATGACACATTGTGCCATCATCCTGTTGGTGCTCATCATGCTATCGCATATGTGCAGCTGTTGCTTCCGAAGCATATAATCGTTGTAACCTAGGACTTAAAGGGAAGTAATACATCATCTTGTGTGGAACATATTTGTTTGGTTTCCCCGAGTCTCGTTTATTCTTGAATCGAGGATGGTTACAAAATTTGTAACTTGTCAAGTCAGCATCTTCACCCCAATATATCACACAAGAATTTTTGCAACAATCAATCTTTTCTACTGGAAGACCAAGTCCCTGCACTAACTTCTTTGTTCTGTAAAAATTATCGACCATTTTGTTATCCTCTGGTAACACCTCTTGTAAAAATTGAGTGAAATCATCAAAGCATCTTTCTGAAAAATGGTGCTATGACTTCATATGCAACAATCGTGCAACCGCTGACATTTGAGAATGTTTAGTACAACCATCCCATAATTTTTCATCAACTGCATTAAGCATATCATAAAACTTTTGTGCAGTGGGATTAGGTACTTCCTCCATATCCTCTACATTAAAACCAGGCCCAGCTGCATCGATTATTAGTTGTCGATATGGATTACTAGATTTTGTATCCACCTTTTCATGAATATTACATTCAAAATTTGTAGAGGTAGCATGCACATATTGTTCTCCATGTCGATCCCATACATAATAATCTGAAATAAATCCTTTTCTAAAAAGATGTAACTTCACTTCTTCCAAAGTTTGGAACTTTCGATTATGACACTTCCTAGATGGACATCTTATCTCTCTTACATTCATTACTCCCAATTGATTGCAAGCAAAACTAATAAAATTTTCAACCCCATCAACAAAATCTTTGTTAATGGTGCCATCATTGTTGATTCTTGTATACATCCAATGACGATTTGATCTCATATTTCCTGAGTCAATTCCATGTTTGAAATTTAGTTAGACCACATTTCATCAATTTATCTTACACATATATTACTAAGAATGACATGTTTTAACCATTGATGGGAAAATTCTCCTAATTCCTTTGTAGAGTGAGGAAGGAAATATAATACATTGAAACTTTGGGATGTTGAAGAGGTTAATGTGTATTCTCCAATGAAAACAATTATAATTTTTTATATTTTTTGCTCAAGTTTTTATTAATATTTTGTTCATCTTATCAGGCACCCAAGAAAAATCTGACAAATAAGATAAAAAGGAAGAAACAAAGAATACCTCTTTTGAAGAAATATTATAGAATTCAATTTAAGTTAGTGTAATATTTTTAATTGATTGTTTTTATTGAGTTTTGTTTAAAAGTATAAAATGGAGAGTATAACTTGAAGTAGATTTATGGGATTATGTATTTGATGTTCAAATGTATGTATAATAATAATTTCCACCCCCATCATTTAAATAGTAATTTATGTGCATTGTTTTAGGACTTGATGATTAGTATCATACCTAAATAGGAATAGGAAATCAATTCCATTCTCACTCAAAAGAGGCAAAGATCTAACCTTCGGGTCCAAAGCTTGAAACTTTGAATGAGAAGACAACCAAAATGTCCAGACTTTAGTTGATAGAAAACATCATCTTTAAATCTGAAGCAAAATAGAGAAAATGAATGCTCACAATCTCAATAAAGAAAAACAAGAAAAAATAATCAGATTGGCCTTGTTGGCCTTGTTGTAGTTTACCTGAAAATGAATACAATCGAGCAATAAACAGTTGCCTTTAAGTAAAATGAAGCAGCAAAAGCTGAGAAGAAAAGATAATGAGATTAGTGAGTTGACACATGCACAAACACAAAACCCATAGATGCTGCAGTTGATGTGAACAAGGAAACATATGGCAAATGTATCTCCCCTCAGACCAACATAGCCACCAAAAAAAGGCATAAAGTAAGATGACAAGAAACTGATATTTGGAAGAATGGATGCCAGAAGGTTTAAAAGAATTAAAACAAAAAAAAAGGTATTAGACAGTAAATGAAGAAAAAAGGTATCAAGTTCTGTCAAATGATGTGAGGCATCTAAATATTATTCTCTTTGATTTAATAACTACACATGATTAATGATCCGAAAGTCTATAAGGAAAAATAAACATACACTTTTACATGCAGTCTTTTTTCTATTTAAGGCCTACTTAGTGCACAACCTCAAATGAACAAAGACTGAAATATTAGGAATAGGAATAGGAAATGGAAGCCCACTAAGGATATTCCTTTCTTATGAACACTCTACCATCCTCACAAGCCAAGAAGCATTTTTTCTTTACTTAACAACTTGTTTTAACATGGGAATGGCCCGCACCAATAAATCTTCAAGCAAACAAATCCTAACAATTTAACCTAAGGGAATTTTAGGCGGAAAGACTTCCTTAGCCAGCTCACAGGTTTTTGTTCTTTCAGAAGATGGAATTTATTCTTACATCATGATATAAGTGTTTATCACACTCTTGGCAAGTTGCACCACCATAACATGTTAATCAAATAAATTCCGAAGGCCAAATCAAAGCAGAAGAAGATAAACTTATGGAAAATATAAAAGTCATGATTCCCACAGTAGAGGAAAAGTGAGATTCACACAATTTTTAACTGAACAACCCTATCATGCTGCTGCTCTATAGCTACAATTATCCAAGGATGCTGCTCCAAAAAGTTTTAATTGTGGGGTTGTGCCAGAGCAATAAAATTCCTTCTGTTTCAAGGCAAGTCATTTCTAAGCAGAATTCGTGTCTCAGTTGGTTGGCTTATTAAGCAAATTAGTTCAAGTTTTTGTATTGGCAGCTGAGACTCTCATCTATAAAATCTGCCTGGTCCACCTAAGTTATCTACTTCAAGAAATGATAAGCCACTACTAATCCTGGTTAACTAAAGATTTAGAATTAATTACCTGAAATAGTACATGGGCCAACTGATGGTCTTTAGATATACTAAAGAAAAGCTTCCTCACCATCTTAAGGGAATAAATGGAAAAGATAAAACGTAGAAGCTGCCACTTTCTCAAGTAATTTCCATAGCTAGAAATCAAAAAGGTTATATGGGATCCAGAAATGAAAACGATATATAGCTTAGTGACTAATGACACAAGCCAAAAGCAGTAAGTGATTCCTAGCATCACCTGTAATGCTTTAGGCAATCAGCAAGTATTGTTCTCCCTAAAAGTATGCTTAAAGGTACTTGTTCTCCACTCTGTCATTGCCTTGCAATACCAGATTGTACATTTGAATAAAGCTGTCATCATCCATTAGAACCCCACCAGCCCTCATCATCCATTCCGATTTCACACCTGAAAAACTGAATCGTATATAAAAAGACAACCTTACTTAAGCTAGAGCACGCCACTCTCTGCAGTCGAGAGTAATACACAAGGCAAGGTTGACAAGAATTTGAACAACCAGATGAACTCAATTAAACCCAAAACAAACAAAGCCTAATGAAAAAACAAAATCAACTACAGAAGCAACAAAATAAGAGGAAAAAACCTCCAAATCGAAACAGAGTGAACACAGAACAGAGACCGTCAATACAAAAAAAAAATCAAACGCATCATATAAAACAATAACACCTGACGCAAGAAACTCGAAACGCTGACACTTCTTTCAGTTTGAACTCCGTACTCTGAAACTATGAATCATCCAAAAACCAACAGCTGATTTCAACTCCACACGCAGGCAACAGCTTTCATCGAAGCCCCAGACGAAGGCAACAGCTTCGTAACGCCGTACGCCTTCACCGTCGGTATCGACTTGATGCCTTCATGAGGAACCAAGCTCAGACAACCATTAATTTTTGGATCAGGAACTCGTGCTTCAGACCCTCTTAGCTCAAGGTCATGAACCCCCGAGTGCAATCTGTCTTGACAGGATGAGAAACATCGCGCAGGATGAGAAACCTGTTCGTGGAGGAAATGGAGATGGGGGAAGGGGAGAAGGTTGTGAAATGGGGAAATGGAGTGGGGGGGGGGGGGGTAGAGGTGTCAAACGGGCCGGCCCAGCACGGCACGGCCCGTTTTTCACGTGCCCAGCCGTGCTGCCGTGCCGTGCCGTGCCGGCCCGCTCGGGCACGGGCGCACGGCAAGGCAGGGCAGGCGGGGCGGGGCGGGTCGGGTCTGTTTGGACCCGACCCGCGGTCTTTTTACCGGGGGCGGGGCCCGGTTGGGTCACGAGTCACGACTCAGGCACGCGGGCCGACGTGCCGTGCCGGGCACGGCCCGGCACGTGGTTTGTGCGGCCGGGCCCGGCACGGGCCCGGGCACGTTTTTTTATCGTGCCGGGCCGGCCCAGGCACGGCCGAACCGTGCCGTGCCTCGTGCCGGGCCGGGCCGGCCCGGCCCGTTTGACACCTCTAAGGGGGGGTGTGTTCGTATAGGAAATGGAGAGGGAGGGAGGGCGGGAATTTTGTGAAAATAGGTAAATTCCTAGATCAAAGAAGGGGGAAGGGGGCTGGGTATGGGGAAATTGGGGAAAAGAGGAGGGAAAGGGGGGAAAATGAGAGGGAGGGAGGAATAACAAAATTAATAGGGAAGAATTTTTTTTTTTAAATTAAAATAAATAAAGTTTTATTAAAATAATTTTACTTAATGTTGAATAAAAATTTTTTTGAGCTTAGTGCTTAATAGTACTTAATAACATTAAGTATTAAGTTGTTTGTTTTTTAACATTAGGTAGTGAGAAGGGATGGCAACGGGACGGATTATTTCAGATTCCCGCTCCGCCTTTAATAGGACGGGTTTAGTTTAATTGTAATCAGGTTTTCAATGGGTTCATATTTATTTTCTCATACCCGAGACAAGTTTGGGACGGGTTCGGGTATTATTATTCCCACCCCGCCCTAATTATATTTTAAAAATATTTTTATTATTATTTTATTTTATACTTTAATATAAATAATAATTATTATTGTAATTTTTTTAATAAATAATTAAAAAAATCATAATTGTTTTATTTTATTTTGAAATATATTAATTTTAATATAATAAAATAACAAATATAAAAAATAAAAAATAAAAACAAAAATCAACCAAAATATGGCAGGTTTGGGAATTGAAAACAATAAACGGGCCAAGGTCAGGATGGGGCCGCCCCGTCCTAAACCACCCCTTCCTCCCGTTGTCATCCCTAGTAGTAAGTGTTGCTAGCCCCCTTCTTATTGGACAAATACACGTAATTGATGGTCTTAGAAAGAGAAGTGAGTAATTTCCCATAGGAAAAACATCCCAAAACAAAAAAAATATCAAACGATTTTTTAAGACTCTAATTAATAAAATTTAATGATTTTTTAAATTATATGAATTTTATATAATATGAAAAAATATATCAAATGAGTCTGAATCATTTTACTAAAATAATTAATTGATTTTAAATTTTTTTTATTTGGTAAAATAATATGAGTAAATGTAAAATTATTTATAAAAATAATTTTATTATTGTTTTCTTTAAATATTTCATTTTACCTACAAAAACTTTAGTAGGTAACTACTTAACAAAAATAATTTAAAAATATGTATATTTACCTACAAAACAAGACAGTAGGTAAACTAATGAGAAATAAAAAAATATATTTTTAAATTTACCTACAACAAATTCAGTAGGTAATTATGGAATCATAAATATAGTAGGTAAATTGTATGTACATTGTCGGTAATATCTTGCATAAAAAATTGGCGCTATATTTACCGACTAAATAGTATTGTAGGTAAATATTAGTAGGTAAATTGTAGGTAAGTTGTCGCAAATATCTTGCGCCTAAAATTGGCGCCATATTTACCGACTAAATAGTTTTGTAGGTAAATATTAGTAGGTAAATGGTAGGTATTCTGTACGTAAATTGTTGAAAACATATTTCCCAAGAATTTGTAGGTAATTTGTCAATAAATCCCTATTTTTACCTACAAAATTGCGGTAGTAGGTAAATTCAGGAGGTAAACTGTCAAATTCTTGTAGTGAAAAGGAGAATAAGGAGGATAAGGAGAATAAGGAGAATAAGGAGAAAAACGAGAATAATGAGAAAAAGTAGAAAAATGAGAATAAGTAGAAAAGGGAGAATAAGGAGAAAGGAGAAAAATGAGAAAAATGAGAAAAATGAGAAAAATGAGAAAAATGAGAAAAGGAGAATAAGGAGAATAAGAAGAATAAGAAAAATAAAGAGAATAAGGATAATAAGGAGAATAAAGAGAAAAAAGGAGAATAATGGGAATAAGGAGAAAAAAGAGAATAAGGAGAAAGGGAAGAAAAAGGAGGATAAGGACAATGCGGAGAATACGGAAAATTAGGAGAATAAGGAGAATAAGGAGAATAAGGGGAATAAGGAGAAAAAGGAGAAAAAGGAGAATAAGGAGAAAAATAAGAAAAATGAGAATAAGGAGAATAAGGAGAATAAGGAGGATAAGGAGGATAAGGAGAAAAAGGAGAAAAAGGAGAATAAGGAGAAAAAGGAGAAAAAGGAGAATAAGGAGAAAAAGGAGAATAAGGAGAAAAACGAGAATAAGGAGAAAAACTAAAAAAATGAGAATAAGTAGAAAATTGAGAATAAGGAGAAAATGGAGAAAAATGAGATAAAAGAGAAAAAAAAGGAATAAAGAGAATAAAGAGAATAATGAGAATAATGAGAAAA
>JAREIK010002093.1:91695-155541 GCA_029783825.1 Sapria himalayana | reverse complement strand
ATAGACAAATAGATAGATATATAGACACTTCATTAGATAGAGATAGATAGGCAGACAGACAGATAGATAGATATACAATCAATAGAAAATAATTTGACAGACATATAGATAGTTAGTTAGCTAAATAGATAGTATATAGATAGAGTTATACAAAAGATAAATGGTTTATTAGACAGAGAGTTAGATAGATTGATAGACATATAGATAGACATAAATATAATAGTAGAAATACAAATTTAACAAATGATAGACAGATAGATAGATAGATAGACAAATTGATAGATATATAGACAGGTAGGATAGATAGATAGACAGGCAGATAGATAGACAACTTTAGAAAAAAATAGGTAGAATATTATAGATGGTTAGTTAGATAAATAGATATTTAGAAGATAGTTTGTTATAAAAAGAAGATAGATAAATAGACAGAGAAATTAGACAAATTGATAGACATATAGATTGATAGATGGATGGATAGATAAATAGATAGGTAGATGGATAGATTGATAGATATCTGTCTGTCTCTATATTTAACTTTCTATATGTCTATCTATCTATCTAAATATATATCAAGCAATCAATCTATCTATCTATTTAACTATTTATATATCTATATATCTATTTATTTATTTTTTATCTCTCTATCTCTCTTTCTATCTATAATCTATGTGTCTATCCATGTGTATATCTATATTTATATCTATTTGTGTATCTATCTATCTATCTATCTATTTGACTACCTATTTTTCTATATTTCAATTAATATATCTATTTGTCTATATATCTTTCTATCTTTATATCTATCCGTCTATATATTTGTTTATCTATATGTCTATCTACCTATCTATATATCTATATATTTATCTATCTATATATTTGTCTATCTATCTATCTATTTGTCTATCTATCTATCTATCTATATATCTATTTGTGTATCTACCTGTCTAATTATTTTTGTATCAATCAATCGATCTATATGTCTATCACTCCATCTGTCAATATATGTATCAAATTATATATCAATCTAATTATCAATATGTCTACCAGTCTATTTATAAATCTAACTATCTATCTATTTATCTATCTATATGTCTATCTATCCATCTATCTATGCATCTATCTATTAATCTATCTTATTATTTGTTAATCAATTTATCTTTCAATCTATCTTTTTATCTATCTATCTATTTTTCTATTGATTTATCTATTTATCTATCATTTGTCTATCTAACAATCTATAAAACTATCTTTCTATCTATCTGTCATTCAATCTAGCTATCTATCTAACTAATTATTTGTTAAAATATATGTCTATCTATCTATCTATTTATCTATATATCTATCTATCTATCTATTTATCTATCTATCTATCTATCTTTTATATAATAATCTAATTATCTATCTATAGATCTATCTATTAATCTATCTATCTAATTATCTATCTTTTTATCAATTTTTATCTAGCTATTTATCTATCTATTTCTTTATCTATCTATATATTTATTTGTTTATCTAATTTTTATTATCTTTCTATCTATCTATTTATATAATAATTTATTTATCTATCTATCTATATATCTACCTATCCATCTATATATCTGCCTATCTATCTATATATCTTCCTATCCATCTATTTATCTATCTTTCTATCTAATGTCAATCTATCTTTCTATTTATCTATATAATTATTAATCTATGTATTTGTCAATTTGTCTATCAATTAAACTATCCAACTATCTTTTTTTAAATCTATCTACCTATTTATCTATCTATCTATGAATCAATCAATATATTTATCTATTTATCTATCGATATATCTATCTATCTGTGTGTGTGTATATATATATATATTAGTCTTTCTATCTATTTTCTCTTTATCTATCTATCTTACTATCTTTATATTTATTTATCTATCATTATATCTGTCTATTTATTATTCTATCAATTTGTCTATCAATCTGCATATATATATATATATATATATATATATATATATATATATATATATATATATATATATATATCTATCACTTTTTCTATCTTTCTATTTAGTATCTATAAGTCTATTTATTTGTTTATCTATATATCTATCTATTTGTCTATATATTTGCCTATCTATCTATCTATATGTCATTATTTATATCTATCTATATGTCTATCTATCTATCTATCTACCTATATGTCTATATATCTATCTATCTATTTTCAATATATCACTCTATCTAACTATATATCTAATCATTTATCTATCTATTTATATGTCTATCTATCTATCTATCTATATATCTATCTATCTTTCTATCTATCTATGTATATATCTATCTATCTATCTATTTATATTTCTATCTATTTATCTCTCTATCTTTCTCTCTATTTATATATTATCTTGTGTCTATCCATGTGTATATATATCTTTATATCTATCTGTCTATCTATCTATCTACATATTTATTTGTCTACCTATTTTTCTATATTTCATTCAATCTATCTTTCTGTGTATTTGTCTTTCTATCTTTTATCTATTGTCTATCTATTTGTTTATCTATATTTCTATCTACCTATCTATCAACTATCTATTTATCTATCTAAATATTTATCTGTCTATTTATCAATCAATCGATCTTTCTATCTATCTTTTTATCTATTTGCTCATCTATCTATCTATCTATCTATATATTTGTCTGGCTGTCTATCTAGCTATCTTTCACTCTATTTTTTTATTTATCTATCTAATTATCTTTGTATCAATCAATCTATATATATGTTTATCAATCTATATTTCATTCTAATTATCAATGTCTATCAATTTGTTTATTAATCTGACTATCTATCTATTTAACTATCTATTTGTTTATATCTATCTATCTATCTTTATGTGTATCTTTGTGTCTATCTATACATCTATCTATTTATCTATCTTTATATTCATCAATCAATCTATTTATCTATATCTATATCTATCTATCTATTTTTCAATTGATCTATCTATATATCTATCATTATGTCTATCTAATTATCTTTATATCTATATATTTATCTATTTGTCATTCAATCTAGCTATCTATCTAACTACTTATTTGTCGATATATCTATCTATCTATCTAACTAATTATCTATCTATCTATTTATCTGTCTATCTATCTATCTATTTATATATCTATCTAATTATATATCCCTAGATATATCAATCAATCTGTCTATCTATATGTAAATCTATCTATCTAATAATCTATATGTTTATATGTCAATTTATTTATCAATCTACCTATCTAGTTGTCTTTTATCTATATATATATCTCACTATCTATTGCCTATCTATCATTCTATCTATCTATTTAGATGTTTATTTATTTATCTATCTATCTATAAATCTATCTATATACCTACCTATCCATCTATTTATCTTTATCTCTATCTAATTTCAATTTATTTTTTTTTCTATCTATATATTTATTAATCAATCTAAATGATGAACTATCTATCAATCAAACTATCCAACTATTTATTTTTCAATCTATCTCACTATTTATTTGCATATCTATCTATGTATCAATCTGTCTATCTATTTGTTTATCTATCTGTCTATCTATATGTGTATCTATCTATTTATTTTGTATCTATTTGTCTATCTATCTATCTATCTGTCTCTCTGTCTATATATCTATTTATATATCTGTCTATCTATCATTTTATCTATCCATTTATCTATCTATCTATCTATCTATCTGAATATCTATATATTTATCTATCTATCTATCTATCAATTTATTTTTTTTCTATATGTCTATCCATCTATCTATATATCTATCTATAAATTTGCCTATTTATCTTCCTATCTATATGTCTATTTATTAGTCTATCTTTTTATCTATTTTTTGTCTGTATATTTATTTATCTATATGACTATCTATTTGTCTATCTATATGTCTATGTTTCTATCTATCTATTTGTATATTTATCAATCTATCTATTAATATGTCTTTATATCTATATTTATATCTTTCTATCTATTTGTCTATATATCAATCAATCTATCTATCTATATATTTGTGTATTTATTTGTATATCTATATGTTGATCTACCTTTCTTTTATACTATTTGTCTATCTATCTGTTTATATATTGCCTATCTAACTAACTATCGATCTTTCTATCTATTCTATTTATCTATCTATCGATCTATTTTTATTTATATCTATCTATATTTATATCTATCTATCTCTCTTTCTATATTTTATCTATGTGTCTATCCATATATCTATATATCTATCTATCTATATGTCTATCTATATATTTTTCTATCTATCTATCTGTCTATCTATCTATCTGTCTGTCTAAAAGTATTTCTTTCTATTTATCTATTTGTTTATCTATTTTTCTATCTATATGTCTATCTACTTATTTATATATATGTTTATAAATATTTTTATTTATCTATCTATATAATAATCTATCTTTCTAACTATCTATCTTTCTATGCATCTATTTGTATATCAATCTATCTTTCAATCTCTCTATATATCTATATATCTATTTATTTATATATCTATCTATCTATCTTTCTATCTATATATCTATCTATCTGTCTATCTATCTATTTATCTATCTCTCTACCTAATGTCTATATATCTATCTATCTTTCTTTCTTTCTTTGTATCTTTCTATCTATCAGTCAATCAATCAATCTATCTGTTTATCTATAGAACTTTCTATCTATCTGTCTATCTATCTGTCTATCTATATGTATAATAATCTAAGTATCTTACTCTTTATGTATTTGTCTAATAATCTATGTATCTATCTAGTTATTTGTCTATCTATTTTTTTATCTATATATCTATCTGCCTATATATCTATCTATCTATTTGTATATCTATATATCTATCTATGTATCAGTCTTTCTATCAATTTATCTGTCAGTCTATATATCTATTTATCTGTCTATTTATTTGTCTAACTATGTTTCTATCCATCTATCAATATATTTATCTATCAATTTGTCTATCTATATTTATATCTATATGTCTATCTATTTATCTAATTATCAAAGAATGTATTTGTATATATATTAGTCTATTTATATGTTTATCTATCTGTCTAAGTAATGTCTCTATTTCTATCTATATATCTATCTAACTATCTATTTGTGTGTCTGTATATATATATATATATATATATATATATATATATATATATATATATATATATTATCTATCTATATATCAGTATATACATATATATATCTTTCTATCTATCTATTTATATATCTATTAATCTATTTATCTTTCTATATATCTATCTATCTATATATCTACCTTCTATCTATATATGCATATATATTTCTATCTATTTATCTGTCTATCTATCTGTCAAGTTATCTTTCTATCTATCTGTATATCTTTCTATCTATCTATCTATCTATGTATTAATCTATCTATCTATTTATTTATCAATATATCTATCAATCTACATATCAATCACATTATCAATATGTCAATCAATCTATCTATCAATTTTTCTATCTATATATCTATTTGTTTGTCTAATTATCTATCTATTGTCTATCTATATATATGTCTATCTATTCATCTATCTTTACATTTAATTAGCTGTGTATTTATATGTCAATCTATATGTTTATCTATCTATTTATCTATTAATCTATTTGTCTTTCTATCTGTCTATCTATCGATCACATTATATATGTTTCTATATATCTATATAACAATCTGTATATGCATTATCTATCTGTCTATCAATCTACCTATCTATCTATCTTACTAACTATTTGTTGATCTATCTATCTTACTTTATTTCTTTCTATTTTTTATCTACGTGTCTATCTATCTATCTATGTATCTATTTGTCTATTTATCTATCTATCTATGTAACTAATTTTATATATATATATATATATATATATATATATATATATATATATATATATATATATATATATATATATATATCTATGTAACTAATTATATATATATATATATATATATCTATGTAACTAATTATGTAACTATTTATGTAACTAATTATATATATATATATATATATATATATATATATATCTATGTATCTGTCCATCAATCTGTCTATAAATCTATCTATCTATATGTTTATTTTTCTATCTAACTAACTAACTATCTATCTATCTATTTGTATGTTTACTTAACTATCTATATATCTATCAATATATTGATCTATCTGTCAATCTATCTATTTATATATCAATCTAAATATCTATCCATAGATCTTTCAATTAGCCTATTTATCTATATATCTTTCTATCTATTTGTCTAACTACCTATTTATCTATCTTTATATCTAATGTCGATATATCTATCTATCTTTCTTTCTATCTTTATGTTTGTATATCAATATGTCAATATATCTATTTATCTAGCTATCTCTTTATATTTATATCTCTCTCTAATCTATCTGTCTATCAATCTATGTTTCAAATTGTTTAACTATCTATTTATTTATCTGTCTATCTATTTGTGTATCTATCTATTCATTTGACTCTTTATTTTCCTATCTATCTATCTGTCTGTATGTCTGTTTGTTTATGTCTATATATATCTATCTATGTATCTATCAGACTATCTATCTAACTATATATATGTCTATTTATTTGTCTATCTATCTGTCTATTTATTTTTTATCTATTTGTATATACATCTATCTATATATCTATCTTTCAATTTGTCTATCTATCTTTCTATCTATATGCCTATCTATTATTCTATCTATTTATCTATTTGTCTATATATTTGACTATCTATATGTCTAACTACCTGCCTATCTAAATGTCTATATTATTATCTATTTATCTATCTATCTATCAATCAAAATATCTATATATTTATCTATCTATCTATATATCTATTTGTCTATATTTTTATTTATTTATCTATCTATCTATCTATATATCTGTCTATGTTTCAATCTTTTTATATGTCTATCTTTCTTTTAGTCTATTTGTTTATCTAAGTATATATATATATATATGTTAGTTTATTTGTCTATCGATTTGTATATCTATGTATTTATCAATCTATTCATCTATCTATACATTTAATTATCTGTGTATTTATACGTCAATCTATATGTTTATCTATCTATCTATCTATCTATCTATTTGTCTTTCTGTCTGTCTATCTATCGATCGATTTATATATGTTTCTATATATCTATATAACAATCTGTAGATGCATTATCTATCTGTCTATCAATCTACCTATCTATCTATCTTACTAACTATTTGTTGATCTATCTATCTTACTTTATTTCTTTTTATTTTTATCTACGTGTCTATCTATCTATCTATTTATGTATCTATTTTTCTATTGGTCTATTTATCTATCTATCTATCTAACTAATTATTTATATATATATATATATATCTAACAATCTGTCCATCAATCTGTCTATAAATTTATCTATCTATATGTTTATTTTTATATCTAACTAAGTAACTATCTATCTATCTATCTATCTGTATGTTTACGTAACTATCTATATATCTATCTATCTATTGATATATCTGTCAATCTATCTATTTATATATCAATCTAAATATCTATCCATATATCTTTCAATTAACCTATTTATCTATATGTCTATCTATCTTTCTATCTATTTGTGTATCTATTTATCTATCATTATATCTAATATCAATATATCTATCTATCTTTATTTCTATCTTTATGTTTGTATATCTATATGTCAATATATCTATTTATCTACCTATCTATTTATATTTATATTTATATCTCTCTCTCAATCTATCTGTCTATCAATCTATGTTTCAATTTGTTTAACTATCTATTTATTTATATGTCTATCTATTTGTGTATCTCTCTATTTATTTGACTCTTTATTTTCCTATCTATCTATCTGTCTATATGTCCGTTTGTCTATGTCTATATATATATATCTATTTATGTATCTATCAGACTATCTATCCGACTATATATATGTCTATTTATTTGTCTATCTATCTGTCTATTTATTTTTTATCTATTTGTATATACATCTATCTATATATCTATCTTTCAATTTGTCTATCTTTCTATCTATATGCCTTTCTATTATTCTATCTATCTATCTATTTGTCTAAAATTTGTCTATCTATATGTCTATATATCTATCTTTCAATTTGTCTATCTATCTTTCTATCTATATGCCTATCTATTATTCCATCTATCTATCTATCTATTTGTCTATATATTTGTCTATCTATATGTCTAACTACTTGTCTATCTAAATGTCTATATTTTTATCTATCTATCTATCTATCAAAATATCTATATATCTATCTATCTATCTATTTGTCTATATTTTTATTTATTTATCTATTTATCTATATATCTATCTGTCTATGTTTCAATCTTTCAATATGTCTATCTTTCTTTTAGTCTATTTGTTAATCTATGTGTGTGTGTGTATATATATATATATATGTCAGTCTATTTGTCTATCTATTTGTATATCTATGTATTTATCTATCTATTTATTTATCAATCTATCTATATTTCTTTATATCTTTCTATCTCACTATCTATCTATTATATATGTGTTTATCCATTTATCTTTCTATCTATCTATTTGTTTATCTATATGTCTTTCTTTTTGTCAATATATCTATCTATCTATCT
Source organism: Sapria himalayana (assembly GCA_029783825.1). NCBI lineage: Eukaryota > Viridiplantae > Streptophyta > Magnoliopsida > Malpighiales > Rafflesiaceae > Sapria > Sapria himalayana. The sequence goes on along the minus strand of JAREIK010002093.1, from coordinate 146,872 downwards.
ACCTATATTATTTCTATCTATACATCTATCTATGGGTCTATCTACAAGTCTATCAATCCATCCATCCATCTATCTATCTCTCTATCTAACTATCTATTGATCAAATTATCTATATATGTGTTTATCTTTCAATCATACATACTATCTATCTATCTATTTGTAAATCTATCTGTCTATTGATCTATCTAACTATTTGTTAATCAATCAATCTATCTATCTAACTACCTATCAATCTATCTACCTTTTTATCTATCTATCTATCAATGGATCTATCATTAAATGTATCTATTTATATATCTATCTAACTATCTGTTCTTTGATATCTCTATCAATCTATCTAACTATATGTCTATCTATCCAACTAGCTATCTATCTATTTATATTTCTATAGCTTGATCTATCAATATATCTATATATTTATCTATCTATCTATATAAATAAATAAATAAATATATATATATATATATATATATATATTTGCCTATATTTTTGTATATATATCTATTTATCTATCTGTTTATCTATCTCTCATTATATATCTATCTATCTGTCTATCTTTCTATGTGTCTTTCTATTTGTATATCTATTTTTCAATCTATCTATCTTTCTATTTTTATATCTATTGATTTGTATATCTATGTGCCTAGATGGTCCATGCGCCATGGCACACAAAGTGCCAATGCCAGTGATGATGTGTGATGCACATGTGCTGCCATGTGGCTTAGTGTTAGTGGGTGCATGGTCCAGTTGGCAGTGATGCCATGAGATGTGGTGCCATTGATGCACAGCTGTGGTGCATAAATGTGTGGAAGTGCACAGTGTGTGCGTGATGTAGTGAACATGGATGTGTTGTTGATGTACTGGACAAGCACCATGTGTAAGTTTAATGCAGCCATGGTGTAGTGTGTGCAACATGTGGGTTGTGTTCATTGGGTTCTATTTTTATATGTATCAAAGAAAATGATTTTCTATGTAGAATCAAGCAAGTAAAAACTATATAGTTGTTATGAAAGTGGCCACTACTTTGGTGGTTCCATCACTATTAGACTACTATATTAAATGTTAAAAGTTAAGTGTGTAATGAAAAATAATATATTTAATTTATTTATATCTAGCACAATTTTTTTATTTTTTATTTTATCATAGGAACTCATGGAGGAAGGTATGATAGCTACTTCTCAACCAGTTGATGGTTCTATGAATCTTTAGATAACTTTTTTGAAGGAAGAAATGTAGGAAATAAATAAAGTGAATGATGAGATGAAAGAAACCAAGAAAGTAATGAAATAGTAGAAGACCTATAAGGAGTCACTATTAACAGCCTTACAAGACTGATAGCACATCGAGTTCCATTGGAGTACTCACGTAGGAGAGCCTAGCACAAATGTACCATCTAATGATGAAGATGATGATTTAGTTTTAAATGATGTTATATCGATGTTATGCTTTTTTTATCCATGTAACTTTTATATCATAATTATTTCTAAACTATTTTTGGTTTTTGAAAATAATAAAAAATGGTTTATAGTATATGTTTTTATTAAATTTAAAATTAAAATTTTAAAATAATGTAATCAAATTTTTTGTAAAAAAAAATTATGAAAATAATTTTGGAAATAAAATAGCTAGGGATTTTTCTCTCACTAATTTAGCTAGGGAATTTTGAGTATATATTAAGTTGAAAAATATTAATAACTACTCTTAATTATGATCAAAATTAGAAAGGAAAGAATATAATTAGGAAGGGAAGAATATAATTAGCTAGGGAATTTTTGTCGTTGAAAAATTTGCTAGAAAATTTTTTTTCTCCTTAATATTTTGTGACAAGCATTTTAGTTTGAGATTATTTACAATGATAATCTATTTTTATTCTATTTTAGAGATGGAATACACCCAAATAGCTAGGGAAATTTCCCTAGCTATATGTTCTTTTTTTTGTAGTGAGATTGATAGAGAGATTAATAGATATATTGATAGATAGATTTGACGATAGATAGAAAGATAGACAAATAAATAGATAAATAGATAGATAGTTAGTTAGTTAGTTAGTTAGTTAGTTAGTTAGAGAGATAGTTATAGAGATAGATAGACAAATATATATAAAGATAGATAGTAAGTAAGAAAGAAAGATAGATAAATTAATAGATAGATAGATAAAATAGATAAATAGATAAATAGATAGATAGTTAGACTAATACATAAATAAATAAATAAATATAAATATAAATAAATACACACACACACACACACACACACACACACACATCAATAGATAGATAGATAAATAGATTGACAAATTTATAGATAGATTTATAAACATATTGATAGACAAATTAATAGATAGACTGATATTTAGATTGATAGACAGATTGATACATAGATAAATAGATTGATTAATTGATTGATTGATAAATAGATAGATAGAGATAGATAGATATACAAATAGATAGACAGACAAATAGATAGATACATAGATGGATAAATAAATAGATAGATAGATAGGCAGATAGATAGATAGACATACAAATAGACATATAGAGAGACAGATAGACAGACAGATAGATAAAAAGATAGATAAACTGAAAGAAAGATGGATTAAAATATAAAAAAGACAGATAGACAGACAGATAGATAGATATATAGATAATCAAAATGATAGATAGATTGAAATATAGATTGACAGATAGACAGATACATAGATTGATTGATTGATTGATTGATTGACAGATAGACGGTAGATATGTAGATAGATAGATATAATGATAGATAAAAAAATAGATATAAAGATAAATAGACAGATAGATAGAAAGAAAGAAAGATAGATAGAATGATGGATAGTTTGTTAGAAAGAGAGATAGATATTTAGAAAAATAGTTAGACAAATAGATAGACATAAAATAGACAAATAAATATATAGATAGATATAAATATATAAAGACAGATCAATAAACAAATTGATAGACATATAGATACATAGATAAAAAGATAGACAGGTAGTTTGTTAAAGAGATAGATAGATAGATAAATTGATAGATAGATAGATAGACATATAGATAGACATATAGATAGATAAATAGATTAATAGATAGATAGATAAATTGACAGATAGATAGATTGATTGATAAGATAGATAGATAGATATACATACAGATAGATAAAAAGAAATATAGATAGATATATTGATAGACAATCATTAAATGATTGTCTATCAATCATTTTTTTAAAAGGATAAAAAACAATTAATCAAATAGTTGGAACATTCTTACCCATTGTTTTTGTTTACTTCCTCCATATACACAATGTCTACGTTCTTTGTCTTTTATTCAAGAAGGATGACAGTAGTATCAAAGGTTCTGAATGTGAAGGAGTTGAATCAGCCTTTTTGTCTCCCATGATGGTTCAATATTCCATGATTATATAATGACCATGGAAGTCATACAAATTATCAAAAAGTAAATCTTTAATAAAAAACAATTAATGGGAACAAAAATAAGTCTTTAAAAAAAGTATTATTTATTTTATGAACATTCTATAATAATTTACACATCAAATTTGCAATGGGATAAAAATAATCAACATTTTACAATTATTATTCCTTTTAAGCTGTGAAATTAATAAAAGAGGGGGCCATCCTCACTACTAACTACTACTTTAAAAAATGTGCTTGTACTAGTTAAATGAAATCACATATATTTGGCTTACCAACAAAAAATGCAGCATCACTTTGAATGTGAAGAGGGGGCATGACACGTCTAAAATAGGGATCGGAAATTTGATAATGAGATATTACCATCTAACCACCTATTAATAAAGGGTGAACAAGAACAAAGGAGCCATACTAAAAATAAAAACAAAACAACGAATAGAGTAATTCAAATTATGTAGTTTACATTTAAAGTAGCAAGCAACATATACAAGTTATATGAGGAATGAGGGAATAGAAAAACAAGTCTATATGTTGCGACACTAATGATGAATGAAGTATGAGCAATCAAATTCAAATAAAATGAGTTCTTTACTAGAATAATATTATCTTTTTTTGTTTTATTTTTCTCTCCACTCTCTTTTCTTTCTTTCTCTCACCCCAATGCACGCAAAGCCCTAATGGGTTCCTATGAGTTATGACATCAAGCTTACATGATGTCACAACATGAATAAAGGCAAAGTAAGAGTTGTGCAAAGTGTTTGGGTGGGGTACATATTCTACAAGAGTCAATAAGTGTTTTTGCTAGTGGTATTGCAATCAATTTCAAGAAGGTTATTACAACATCATTTTATTCTTTCAGAAAAGAGATTTTGGTTCGTCAAAATTAAAATAATTATTTTTTATGTAGACAATTTTTATTTTAAAAACTCACAAATTCAATATTATTTATGTTTTTATGTACTATTCATCATAATTGCTATTATATATTTAACATTATTAAGAAAACAGCATCTCAACATTTAAACAAAAAAAAATAGTGCCACAATTTTCATCATGAGATATAATATTTAAATACATACTAGGATATCATCTAATAGTCTCAAAACAAGAGGTATGAGTCTTCCAAAAGATTAAAACACTTGATAATCTCAATCTAAATATATTAGACAAAGATATCATAATTGGAGAATCATAAGAAATTTTTTAAATAGCTTTCTGTAACCAAAATTAACATCACTTATATCATTAATATAGTTAATTAATATAGATTCTCTCATATATATCCGTATGGACATAATTTTTTGAATTCTCAAATATTAAAATACAACTCCAAAATGGTTATTATAAGATTTTTGCATTCTATTATAATTTCTCACAAATAATATGTATATCAACTAGACATGAGAAACACATTTCTCTCTGATAATCTTAAGAATAAAATATATATACAACAACCATCTTGTTTTACTATTTTAATTAATGCATGTATGATGTGTAGATTGTATAAATCTTATATACCAATACTAAACTTAGAATATAATTATTTCAATGTTTCAATATTTTATAAATGCTATAATAAAGTATCACTCAGGTCTAATTCCTTCCTCCATATAGACTATAATGACACTTATTTTAAAAGAAAATAAGAAATTCAACTTATTATATTATGAATATATTAAAAATACACAATAAATCTACACCATCAACTACATTTGTTATTGGTGAGGGTTCATTTCATATGTCAAGGCAATCTTAGACTAAATATTCTAAATCAAAAAGAACAATTTAATCCAAATACATATGTTTTTGTAATAATCTTAATGATTCTAGAAAATCCAAATTAGATTATAAGTTGAATTCTTCATAGTATAATGTTTTAATCATTACTAAGTAGATTTCTTATGATTTTATTAAAAAGTTAGCTAGTCATGAAAAAAATATTTCCTTGCTTAGACAACATGATGAATTTGTTGGCTTGATGATTTGAGATGAGACATTGTTAGTAATTCTGCTTCCAAGGTTTGTAATTTTATAGATTTAGAAAAAGAAGAAAATAGAAAAATGATATATCCACAAACCACAATCAAGAAACACATAAAATAATATAGTTCACTAGTCGTTCAGCATGGCTAGCTATATCCACTAGAAAAATACTTATGTGTTTACAGATTATAACCAAAACAATGTCTTACAGATGCAGCAATAGCAAAGAAAAAAAATCATACAAAGAGAGAAAACAAAAATGAATAGTGTAGTAGTAAATTGGGAGTAGCAAAAAATAGAAATAAAAAATCAATTTATATTAAATAATTTCTCGATATCAATAATGGTGCGGGTAGAATCACTTGGGTGGATCGAGTTATGCTCCAAAATTTTCTCCAGCCCACTGACCGAGCAATAACCCCCGTTAATGTGCTATTGCTGCATTCCCAACCTTTTAATATTTTATTCCCGGCACTAACAATATATAAATAGAAAATACTTTTTGTTATACAAAGAAGTTTTCAAAACAAACTAAATACAATAGACATTAAATATAAGTTTTTCTCTAGTAATATTTTTTACGGTAAAGATGATGAATTGCATGATAGGGAGTTGTCAATACAACTTAAAGATGTTCCATGTATAGTGGCAAGTTCAAGTTCTGCTTTGGTGAATAATTTCTTCTCATCCTAGAGTTTCAAATTTCTTGGGTCACCCATGACTGTTGTATCATATGTTTGTAATCAGGACCATAAACAATTTAACCAACAATTTGTAAAATTTTCACGTTGTCATATGCTTTCATTGTTAATACCAATCATACAAATTGATTCTATTCAGATATTTCTCCATGTAAACCACTTATGAGCATCAACCTTCCTTCACGAGCCGACATCATTGCCTATAATCTAACTATAATGCACTTCTAGCTCTTTAGGATCTTCTCTTGAACACCCAAAAATTATTTGAGAACATCATAGGATGATCTTATTATGGCCAACACAATTATTGTTTTAATTATTATTAGTTTATTATGTTACAAGTGAATATTCTTTGATTCTAGTTAAAATTAATTTGATTAATTTACCTTTTGATATTTTTAACTTTCACACACCAAAATAAAAAGGATATTAAAATTTATTATTGGAGTTACTTATTTAAAATTTGGGGTTTTTTACTTTTATTTTCCTTCTCGATGGGAGCACCCAACTCATGTGGGTCGCCCAAATGAACTTGACTCCTATATAAGGGGGTTTTATGAGTTAATATGTATATAAGAGTTACTGAAATTTGATTTATGTTATTTCAGTTTGTGTTCAAGTTAATTTTATAATTTCTACATCCCATTTTATAAAAGTGTCAATGTCAAAATATGGCCTGTAAGTGGAACCTCTAAAAATCCAATAAGATACACTAGATTAAATTTCATCTAAACTAGTAGGCTTTGAAAAATTATCATTAATTCCTCGAGGAGGAGTAGATCCACTTGTGGTCTTCCCTTTAGCACTTTATATAAAATTATCTACAAATATTATTTTGATAAATTTAAAGGAAATCTAAGCTAGATCTCTAACAGCTATATCTGATAAGTCTCAAATATGAGACTTAGCTTACTTGGATCAAGCCACTTATCATCGCACCAAGACTTTAAAAATATCACACATCTTAGTATTATTCTAATATATACATTCAACACAAAGATTTCCTAAGTTATCCACTACTAAAAATAACAAAAATACCGACCAAACTACTGACCAAAAAAATAGGACGGTAATTACCGACCAAATCACGATCATTTAGAGACCAAAAAGGGGTTTCGGAAAAAAAAATTATTTCCAACCATATTTTCGACCAAAGACCAACCATATTTATTGGCCAAATATTTTTGGTCAGAAATTAGTCTATAAATTAGTAGGGAATTAGTGAATAAAAATTACCGATTAATTACTGACCATCTAACGATCAAAAATATATTGCAATATAAAATGGTCAGTAAAGTGACTTTCCAAAATATTTATAACTACTTTATTATCGACTAAACAACTGACCTAAAAAATAGGTCAGTAATTACTGACCTATTTGGAGACCAAAAAGGGGTTTCAAAAAAAATATATTCAACTATATTTCCTACCAAAGAACGACCATATTTACTGACCATATTTACAGACCAAATATATTTGGTCGGAAATTGATCTCTAAATTAGTTGGGAATTAGCGAATAAAAATTATCGACAAATTACCGACCATTTAAAGATAAAAAATATATTACCATGAAAAATGGTCGGTAAACTAGCTTTCCATAATACTTATAACTTATTAATTACCGACCAAACTACCGACCAAAATTTTGGTCGGTAGTTTATAGGTTAAATATTTTGATTTAAAAAATATCTGCTAAGTCATTAACATTTAGAAAACTCCCCTCTTTCATTTTTCGAAGCAGGAGATATATTCGACGATAAGGGAGAAACCGAGAAATCCTATCATTTATTCTGAATCCATGTAAGTTTTTCATTGTTCTTCTCCTTCAGAATGCTATATACATATTTCCATCTCTCTGAATTTTATTAGCACTATTGAATTTTCAATTTTTCAGAATAATCGAGTATTAACTTTTTTTAATTCTCCCCCGATTTTCGTTCTTTTTGCTTCTATTTTTATTTAACCTATATGATTTTGAATCTACTTCATTAATGAAACTATAAATTGTCAGTGTAATCTTTATTCTTCTACTATTTAAATTTTTAGGGTTTTATTGATTTCAAATACACTATGTTTGCATTTTTGTTCTATCCTTCTGTAGCCGAAGAAAATATATAATGCATGATATTTTCTGCTCCTGTAACTTAAGAAAAATTAAAGTTAATGTTAATGGGTTATATTTTTGTTATCTCTGAATAAATTATAAACATGTAACAATATATATAAAGTTCTATAAAATTATATAATCATATGGCATTATATATAAATATATATACTTTAATTTATATAAATGTATTACATTATATATAAACACTTATATGTTTATATTAACATATAATGTTAAATATAAATATTTATACATATTTATTAATGTTTGTAAATATCTATACAACATTTACATAAAACTATCCATTTATAAATTTTTTTTATATAACAATCATGGAACATTAAATGATTATACAATTTTCTAAATTTTTATATTACATATTAATTTTTATATAAATATAGAATATTTATAATGTTTATATAAATGTGATACAAATACTATATATTATTTATAAAAGTATTACATATATATATAATTATATTTAAGTAACATTTATAAAAATATTTTAATCAAAAATATTATATATAAACACATGTTAAATTATATAATCATATGACATTATATATAAAATTACTTATAATTATATTTATAATTAAGTAAACTATTTTTATTATTATATTTATATCTATGCATAACTAAATTTTAACTATATAATAAAGTATAACTATATGTATAATTTTATATAACTATATTTTTAAAAAAATATATAATATGTATACTAATATATAACTATATATAATTGTATTTTACTAAATGTATAACTATATAAATGTTATATATAATTATATCTTTAATTACATATATATTTATAACTATAGGTGTATAACTATATATAAATATTTGTATAACTGTGTAACACTCTATATAATTAAATATAATAATATTTGTAACTATATATACATATATGTATTCATATAATTAAATCAAAATATTTGTTTATAATGTTGTATTTATTTATGCATAACTATTTATACCTACTTGTATGAATATATCTAAATATAACTATATGTTAAATTATATATAACTATTTATAATTATATATATTATATGTATAATAATATATAACTATAAATAATTGTATCTTACTATATGTATAAATATAAAAGTTTGATGCATAATTATATTTAAATATTAAATTTATAGCTTATATTTAATATATATTTGTATATATTAGCATATAAAAAAGTAATTTACTATAACTATACCTATACATAACTATATGTATAAATATATAAAATTAAATCAAAACATATTTATACCTATATGTATAAATATAAGTATAACTAAATGTGTAACAATATGTATAACCACATGTAACTATATTTATAATTATTTTATAACAACATACAACATCATGTTTAACTAAATGTGTATAACTATTTATTTATATTTGTATAACTATATAAAACTCTATATAATTAAATATAACTATATTTATAACTATGTATACATATATGTATACAAAAATGTAAATCTACATTTTTGTTTATAATTTTGTATACATTTATGTATAACTAGATATCACTAAGTGAATTAATATATCTATATATAACTATTTTTATTAATTATATATAACAATTTATAACTATATATATTATATGAATAATAATATATAACTATAAATAATTGTATCTTACTATATGTATAACTATAAAAGCTTTATACATAATAATATTTAAATATATACTTTAAAACTTATATTTAATATATATTTGTATATATTAATATATATATATATAAGTATTCTACTATATATAAACCTATACATAACTATATGTATAAATATATAAAATTAAATGAACAAATATATAAACCTACATGTATAAATATAAGTTTAACTATATTTGTAACTATATGTATAATCACATGTAACTATATTTATAATTACATGTATAACAACATACAACATTATGTTTAACTATATGTGTATAACTATATATAAATATTTGTATAACTATATAAAAGTCTATATAATTAAATATAACTATAGTTGTAACTATTTATACATATATGTATACATATATGTAAATCTATATATTTGTTTATAACTTTGTATACATCTATGTATAATTACTTATAATTACTTGTGTGTGTGTGTGTGTGTGTGTGTGTGTGTGTATAGCTATATGTTTAACTATATATAATGATTTATAACTATATATACTATATGTATAATAACATATAACTATACATATATGTCACACTATAATGGACCATTCTGGCACAACACGGCCAATTTTATGCCTCTATGTTTGACATTACTCATAAATAACTGTTTAAGTGGTTGATGAATCACAGGAGTTGCTTTTACATATTCTATTGCCTGCTAGCTATTTATTTTTGTTTTGAATTATTTTCATCTTACTGACATTTATTTTTCCAAAGTGTTAGGTGTGATGAGGTATGGTTGATTCTGAAACCTCCTCCACCTTTTGATGATACCAACCCATACAATGTGTTAAAGCCTTGAGAGAAAGCCCGACAGCTCAATACAAGACAAGTATATGGTCTAGTAGTCTTTTATGATTTAATTAAAAGTTTTACAATCAAATTTCATAATCTTCTAAGCTACTTCTCATTATGTGTTAAGATGCAACGGATGGGAAAATAATTTGTAATTGATTGAAAAACTTTGTTTGGTTTTCAGATTAGGCATAATGTGTTAATATTAATAAGTTATAAAAGAACATTTTATTTTTTTATTATAATTTGCATCTTTTAGAAAAGAAAAATGTCATATATGTATGTATGTATCCATGTATGTATGTATCCATGTATGTTTGTATGTATGTATGTATTGAACTTTCATCCTATAAAATTTAAATTTAAAAGGAAATTTAAAAGCAAGTATAAGAAGAATAAAAATAATTTGTAATTTCTTATTCTTCATTTTCTTATTTTTTGTGTTTAATTTTCTTTTACTTCTTATTCTTATTATTCTTTTTATTTTTCTTTTTCTTCTTATTCTTCTTATACTTCTTATTCTTTTTAATCTTCTTATACTTTTTATTCTTCTTTTTCTTCTTATTTTTTCAATCCTTTTTATTCTTCTCATTTTTTCATTCTTCTTATTCTTTCTATTCTTATTATTCTTCTAATTATTCTTATTTTCTGATTCTACTGAATCTTGTGATTCTTTTTATTTTACTTATTCTTCTTATTCTTTTTATTATTGTTATTCTTTTTTTTATAAAGTTTGTTTTATTAATTATATAACCCTCTCTTTTGGTGGAGAAATACCATTGTTTACCAGCTAATTTCTACCCATTTCCCATTTACATCCATTCATAAACTTTAACATACAATATTTAAAGTAAAATTAAAACTATCAAGTGCCATGAAAATGCACGTTTCTTTCTCTTTATGAAGTTTCTTAGTGCTAAAATTTCTATTTCCATTAAACTTCTGCCATTAAATCTTTATGCTTTGTGTTTCCGGTTTGCTAGCTGCCATTCCTGTTCATTTAGCTCTGCTAATCTTCTAGTCTATTTAATTCTCTGAGCTTTTTGTGCTTGCATATGCTTGTTCTGTTCAGATTTCTTCCCAATAGTTTTGTGACCCCGGCAGCCTTTTTTAGGATATCTTCCAAACTTATTTATAGACACTTGTAACTCTTATTAATCTTGCCGACACTTCTGTATAACAGATCCTCCAAATACTCATAACAGATATCAGCTTTTTCCAAGCTCATATCTATCAGTTTTACAAAGCTGAAGTCTGTAAGATTTTTCAAGCTGATATCTATGTACATATACATGTAAGCAGACCAAAACCAGCTGGAAAACAACTTTTTCTAACCAGCTTTTTCCAGCACATACTGCCTACATTTACATGTAAGCAGACTAGAAAACACCAGCTGAAAAACATCAGTTTTCTAGAACAATAGTTTTGGAGAGTTATATTATAGAAATATGTTTTCCAGTACATATACATATACCAGACATCAGTTTTCCATAATAGTAGCTGGGAAACCCACCAACTTACATCCTCACACCTTTACAGACCCTTATATGTGTCTGTAAGAGTGTCTACCTTAAACACTTACAAACCCTTACAGACCCTTATACCAACTTAAAGCCTTACAGCAGCTGGATAACAACAGCAACCTAACCAACAGACTCAACTTCATCCTCTCTTCAAGGTAACTTTTCCCTTTTTTAGCCAAATTTCTTCATGTATTTCCATGCGAAATTATTAACAAAAATATTACAATTCTATGCAATTAGTATTAGAGTGTCTACCTTTACTTCCTTCACTACTCCTTAAGCCTTTAACCTATGTCTGAAAACAAAACCAAAAAACACAACCAAGCAAAACAAATATCCAAGAACCCAAGCTTAGCAGTTTTTTTTGGGTCTATCTTTTATTGTCCTCCCCACAGGACTGGGGTGGCTCTTCATCTGTTTCATGACCTCCCCATGTAATAGAGTTTATATTTGAAAAACTATTATTCTTATTCTTATTATTCTACTATTTCTTCTTATTCTTTTAATTCTTTTTATTGTTCTTATTCTTCTTATTTTTATTATTATTCTTATTCTTTTTATTCTTCTTATTCTTCTTATTGTTCTTATCCTTCATATTCTTCTTATTCTTTTTATTCTTTTTATTCTTTTTATTCTTCTTATTCTTCTTTTTCTTCTAATTCATCTTATTCTTCTTATTCTTCTTATTTTTATTATTCTTTTTATTCTTCATATTATTTTTATTCTTATTATTTTTTTATTCTTCTTACTCTTTTTATTATTTTTATTCTTTTAATTATTTTTTTTCTTCTTATCAGCAATTTTTTTAAATTCTTCTATTATATTTGATTTATCTTATTCTTCTTATTCTTATTATTATTCATATTTTTTATTTTTCTTATTCTTCTAATTCTTATTAATCTTCTAATTCTTGTAATTCTTCTTATTCTTCTTATTATTTTAATCTTCTTATTCTTATTATTCTTATTATACTTCTTATTCTTCTTATTCTTCCTATTTTTTTATTTTTCTTATTCTTCATAAAATTCTTATTCTTCTTATTATTGTAATTCTTCTAATTCTATTTATTGTTCTAATTCTTCTTATTCTTCTTATTCTTTTTATTCTTCTTATTATTTGTATTGTTGATATTCTTCTTTTCTTTTTATAGTTCTTTGAGTTCATATTCTTCTTATTTGTCTTATTCTTCTAATTTTTCAAATTTTTTTTATTTTTAATTCTATTTTTTTATTCTTCTTATATTCTTAATCCTCATTTTCTTCTTATTCTTTTTATTATTTTTATTCTTGTTATTCTTGTTTTTCTTCATTTTCTAATTAATCTTCTTATTCTTTTAATTCTTCTTATTCTTCATTTTCTTCTTATTGCCCTTTTTTTTCTGATTCTTTTTATTTTTATTATTCTCGTTATTTTTCTTATTCTTCTTATTCTTCTTATTCTTTCAAATCTTCTTATTCTTTTTATTATTATTTTTTTCTTATTTTTTTAATTCTTTTTATTCTTCTCATTTTTTTCATTCTTCTTATTCTTTTTATTCTTCTAATTCGACTTATTATTCTTATTTTGTGATTCTTCTGATTCTATTTTTTTTTATTATTCTCTTTATTTTTCTTATTCTTCTTATTCTTCTTATTCTTTTAAATCTTCTTATTCTTTTTATTATTATTTTTTTCTTATTTTTTAAATTCTTTTTATTCTTCTCATTTTTACATTCTTTTTATTCTTTGTATTCTTCTTATTCGACTTATTATTCTTATTTTCTGATTCTTCTGAATCTTGTGATTCTTCTTATTTCACCGATTCTTCTTATTTTTCTTACTCTTCTTATTCTTTTTATTATTGTAATTCTTATTATTCTAGTCATTCTTTTAATTCTTCTAATTCTCCTTATTGTTCTTATTCTTTTATTCTAATTATTATTATTATTCTTATTTTTCTTCTAATTCTTCTTATTGTTCTTATTATTCTTATTATTCTTATTCTTCTTTTTCTTCTTTTCTTATTTTTCTTCTAATTCTTCTCATTCTTGTTATTTTTCTTATTCTTCTTATTATTCTTATTATTCTTATTATTCTTATTCTTCTTATTAATCTTATTCTTCTTATTCTTCTAATTCTTCTAATTATTTTTATTCTTCTTATTCTTCTTATTTTTCTTATTCTGCTTATTCTTCTTATTCTGCTTATTCTTCTTATTTTATTTATTCTTCTTATTCTTTTTATTATGCATATTATTATTATTATTATTATTCTTATCTTCTACTTCTTTTAAATTCGTAAGAAATATTTGATTTTTTTATTCTTTTTATTCTTCTTATTCTACATATTTTTTTATTCTTCTTATTCTACATATTTTTTTATTCTTCTTATTCCTCATATTTTTATTATTCTTATTATTCTTTTTTTATTATTATTTTTCGGATTCTTTTTATTATTGTGATTCTTATTTATCTTCTTATTCTTCTTATTTTTCTTTTTCTTTTTTTTCTTTTTTTATTTTTTCTTCTTTTTCATCTTATTCTTTTTATTCTTCTTATTCTTCGTTTGCTTATAATTCCTTTTTTTCTTTTTCTTCTTTTTCATCTTATTATTATTATTATTCTTATTCTTCATATTATTATTATTATTATCATTTTATTATTATTTTTCATATTCTTTTAATTCTTTATATTTTTATTATTCTTCTTATTCTTCATATTCTTCTTATTTTATTTATTCTTTTTATTCTTTTTATTTTTCTTATTCTTTTTATTATTCTTATTCTTCTTATATTCAATTTTTTTAATTTCTTCTGATATATTTTATTTTTCTTAATATTCTTATTCTTTTTATTTTTTTATTATTATTCTTCTTCTTATTCTTCTAAATCTTTTTATTATTTTAATTCTTCTAATTATATTTATTGTTCTTATTTTTCTTAGTCTTCTTATTCTTCTTATTCTTCTTTTTCTTTTTTATCTTCTTATTCTTCTTATTCTTTTTATTCTTCTTTTATTCTTATTGTTCTTAAACTTCTTATTATTCATATTCTTCTTATTCTTATTATTATTATTATTCTTCTTATTCTTCTTATTCTTCTTATTCTTCTGATATTTCTTATTTTTCTTATTCTTCTTTTTCATATTATTTCTTTTTATTCTGTTTATTCTTCTTAATCCTCATTTTTTATTCATTTTATTCTTGTAATTCTTATTATTCTTCATTTTCTACTTAATCTTCTTATTCTTCATATTCTTCTTATTCTTCTTATTCTCCTTATTCTTCTTATTCTCCTTATTCTTCTTATTCTCCTTATTCTTCTTATTCTCCTTATTATTATTATTATTATTATTATTATTATTCTTATTTTTATTCTTCTTATTATCCTTATTTTTCTTATTCTTCTTTTCTTCTAATTCTTCTTATTCTTCTTATTCTACTTATTCTTCTTATTATTCTTATTATTCTTATTTTATTTATACTTCTTAATCTTTTTAATCTTCTTATTCTTTTTCTTCTTCTTATTCTTCTTAATTTTCTTATTCTTCATATTCTTCATATTCTTCTAATTTTTTGTATTCTTCTTTTTCAGATTATTTCTTGTTATTCTTTTTTCTTCTTAATTCTCATATTCTTATTATTTTTTTTTCTTCTTGTTATTATTCTTAATCTACTTAATCTTCTTATTCTTCTTATTCTTCTTATTCTTCTTATTCTTCATCTTCTCCTTATTCTTCTTATTCTTCTTATTTTTCTTATTCTTCTTAATCTTCTTATTCTTTTTATTCTTCTTATTCTTTTTATTTTTCTTATTCTTTTTATTTTTCTTATTCTTTTTATTTTTTATATTCTTGTTATTTTTTTTATTCTTCTTATTTTTCTTATTCTTTATATTCTTATTATTCTTATTAATCTTCTTATTCTTTTTATTCTCTTATTCTTCTTATTTTTATTATTATTCTTATTATTCTTATTCTTCTTATTCTTCTCATTCTTCTCATTATTCGAATTCTTCTCATTCTTCTCATTCTTCTCATTCTTCTTATTCTTCTTATTCTTTTTATTCGTCCTATTATTCTTAGTTTTCTACTTTTTCTAAATATTCTGATTCATCTGATTTTTCTTATTCTTCTTATCTACTTATTCTTTTTTTTATTCTTATTCTTATTATTCTACTCATTCTTCTTATTATTTTAATTCTTCTTATTCTTCTCATTATTCTTATTATTCTTATCCTTCTTATTCTTCATATTCTTTTTATTCTTCTTATTCTTCTTATCTTTTATTCTTCTTATTCTTCTTATTCTTCTTAAAATTTTTATTCTATTTATTCTAATTATTATTATTATTATTATTATTATTATTATTATTCTACTTATTCATCTTATTCTTCTTATTTTTTTGATTCTTCTTATTTTATTGATTCTTCTTATTCTTCTTATTTTAATTATTCTTTATATTCTTCTTATTTAATTTATTCTTCTTATTATTCTTATAGTTTTTTTTCGTGTTATTCTTGTTATTCTTCTTATTCTTGTTATTTTTATTAATCTTCTTATTCTTTTTATTGTTCTAATTATTTATATTCTTTTTATTTTTCTGATTCTTCTTATTCTTCTTATTTTAATTATTCTTCATATTCTTCTTATTTAATTTATTCTTCTTATTATTCTTATAGTTTTTTTTCGTGTTATTCTTGTTATTCTTGTTATTTTTATTAATCTTCTTATTCTTTTTATTGTTCTAATTATTTATATTCTTTTTATTTTTCTTATTCTTCTAATTCTTATTATTCTTCTAATTTTTATAATTCTTCTAATTCTTCTTAGTCTTCATATTCTTTTTATTCTTCTAGTCTTCTTATTCTTCTTAGTTTTCATATTTTTCTTATTCTTCTTATTCTTCTTATACTTCTAATTATACATAATCTTCTTATTCTTTTTATTCCTCTTATTCTTCATAATCTTCTTATTCTTGTTATTCTTCTTAGTCATCTTATTCATCTTATTCTTTTTTTTATTTTTATTCTTTTTATTCATCTAATTCTTCTTATTCTTATTATTCTTCTTATTCTTCTGAATTTATTTATTCTTATTATTCTTTTTATTATTCATATTATTCTTTTTATTTCTATTCTTATTATTCTTATTATTCATCTTATTTTCTTATTTTTCTTAATTTTTTATTCTTCTTATTCTTCTTATTCTTCTTATTCTTATTATTCTTCTGATTCTTCTTATACTTCTTATTATTCTTATTCTTTTGATTTTTCTTATTCTTTTTATTCTTTTATTCTTCTTATTCTTCTTGTTCATGTTATTCTTGTTGTTCTTTTTCTTTTTAATCTTCTCATTCTTCTTATTCTTCTAATTCGTCTTTTTCATCTTATTCTTCATATTCTTCTTATTTTTCTTACTCTTCTATTTCTTCTATTTCTTCTATTTCTTCTATTTCTTCTATTTCTTCTATTTCTTCTATTTCTTCTATTTCTTCTAATTATTCTAATTCTTCTTATTTTTCATATTCTTATAATTCTATTTATTCTTTGTATTCTTCTTATTATTCTTATTCTTATTATCACTACATAAAAAATCCCATATAGCTAGGGACAATTTCTTAGCTAAATGAGCATTTTCTGTAGCTAAATAAGATTTAACAATGGATTAACAATGGAATGGTTCCCTATCTAAAGTGTTTCTTGCTAAATTTTAGCGACGGAAGTTTCCCTAGCTAAAAAGCTAGCGACAAAATCTCGTGCTAAAAATGAAAAATTATGTAGCTAAATTAGCAAGATAAACGAGATAATCCGACGCTAAACAAAAATAATGACAAATAATTTACTAGCTAAAGTTCTGGTCTATAAATTTTAGTGACGGATATAGTCCCTAGCTAAATAAATTTAGCGACGGATTATCCATCGCTAAATTTAATATTTCCGTAGCTAAATTAGATAGGGAAAATTCCCTAGCTAATTTAACAAGGGATTGTTCCCTTTTTAATTTAACAAGGGATCATTTAAAATCTTTATGTAAATTCAATATTTTATATAATTGAAACAAAAAAAACAACTAATTTTTATTTGATCTTATTCATCAATGTATCTATAGACAGTGCATAAAGTATAATATATCCATTCACTAACATTGCTTTCTCTCTCTATGCTCATCTGATCAACATTTTTCTACTGTGACAAAGATGTCTGTGTCTTACTATTTCTAACTATCACTATTTCTATCTATCACAATTTATCACTATTTCTAACTATCTATCAGTCTGTTTATATATATATATATCTTAATATCTATCGATCTATCTATTTGTCTATCTATTTATCTATATATCTATCTGTCTCTATGTTTGTCTAACTATCTATGTATCTATATGTCTTTCTATCTATCTATAAATCTATTTGTCTATTTTTCTATCTATATCTATATAACTTTCTATCTATCTATTTATTTATCTAACTATTTGTGTATATATATATATATATATACACCTATCATTCTATACGTCAATATATCTGTCTATCTATCTATCTATCTATCTATCTTTCTGTCTGTCTTTCTAAATAAATAAATAAATAAATAAAACTATATATATATATATATATCTATTTATCTTTTTATCGATATATTTATCTATCTATCTATTTATCTTACTTTCTATAATTAGTCAATCTATATATCTATCTATCTAATAAATAATCTCTTGATCTATCTATCTATTTATCTGTCTACCTATCTATCTATCTATCTATCTTTTTATCTATCTATCAATCATACAATCTATCTTTCTATCATCTGTCTATCAATCTATTAATCAATCAATCTATCTGTCTATCATTATTTCTATAAGTCAGTCTATGTATCTTTTTATCTATCTGTTTATAAATCTATATATCAATTTATCTATCTATTTCTCTATATATCTATCTAATAATTATTCTATCTATTTGTCTAATTATCTAACTTTCTATCTATCTAACTATATATATGTATATCTAACTATCAAACAAGTTGTTTATTTATCTTTCTATCAATATTTCTATTTATCTTTCTATAAATTTGTGTGTCAATTTGTCTATCAATCTATCTATCAACCTGACAATCAATCAATGAATCAAACTATCAATCAATCTATATATCAATCTGCAAATCAATTTTTTTATCAATCTTTCTATTAATTTATTTTTCTATCTATCTATATGTCTATCTACCTATCTATCTATCTCTCTTTCAATTTAAATATCTATCTATCTTTCTTTCTATATGTATATCTATCTATCTACTTGTATATCTAACTTTCTTTTTATCTGGTTATCTATCAATATTTCTATTTATCTATTTGTCTATCTGTCTATCTATTAGTCTATCTATCCTTTAATATATCTGTCTATCTATCTATCTATCTATCTATTTATTTATTTATTTATCTATCTGTCTGTCTATCTCTCTATTTATATATCTATCTATCTGTCTATTTAAATTTGTATCTATCTATCATTATATATGTCTATCTATTTATCTTTTATCTGTCTATATATCTATTTATCTATTTATCTAATAATATATCGATCTTTCTGTCTATTACTCTATCTATCAGGCTATATATCTGTTTCTCTATAAATCAAAAAATCTATCTATCTTTAAATCAGTCTATCAATATGTCTACAATCTATCTTACAAATTGTCTATCAATCATTCTATCAATCTTTTTATCTCTCTGTATATCAATTTATTTTTCAATCTCTATATCAATCTATCTATTTATATTCTTTTGTATTTTTAGTTCTATCTACCTGTATAATTGTCTATTTATCTATCTATCTATATATCTGAATAACTATTGATCTATCTATCTAAGTATCTATTTATCTTTTTTATCTATCTATATATCTATTTGTCTAATCTATTTATCTAGCTATCTATCTATATATATACTATCTATCTGTCTATCTATCTATCTAGCTGTCTATCTATCTATCTATCTTATCTATCTTTCTATCTACATATCTATCTATCTATTTATTTCTCTATCTATCAATATATCTATTGAATTGCCTATCTATAAGTCGATCTATCTAACTATATATATATATATATATATATATATATATATATATATATATATATATATATCTATCTATCTATCTATTATATCAATTTATCTATCTATTTAATTTTCTCACTATCTGCCAATATATATATCAGTTTAAATGTCTATCTATCTGTCTATCTATCTATCTATCTATCTATCTATTGGTTTATCAATCTATCTATATGTATATTAATATGTATATCTATCAATCTATATTTCTATCAATCTATTTGTCTATCTATCTGTCTCTCTCTATGCATAATTATCTTTCTATCTATCTTTCTATATATCAATTAAACTTTCTTCTATATATTTGTGTATCTATCTGTCTATCTATTTGTTTATCTATCTATCTATTTATATATATATATATCTATCTATTTATCTCGCTTTCTATCTGTCTATTTATATATATGTCTATCTATTTGATTATCTATCAATTTATCTATCCATTTATCTAACTATATAATAATATGTAAATCTATTTGCCTATCTATATATCAATATGTCTATCTGTCTATCAATCAAACAATCTATCTATCTTACAATTAGTGTTTCAATATGTCTATAAATCTATCTTTCAATTTGTCTATCAATATTTCTTTCAATCTTTCTATCTATATTTTGATCTATTTGTTTATAAATCTTTATATCAATATATCTATTTATATCTCTATGTTTTTTTATTTCTATGTGCCAATATATTTTTCTATCTATATATTTATCTATATATTTTATATCTATCTATCTATTTATCTTTTTTATTTATCTATATTTTGATTTGTCTAAATATCTATTTATCTATCCATCTTTCATTATATTTATCTATATGTCTATCTATCTATCAATATATATATATATATATCTTTCTATCTACATATCTATCTATTTATTTATCTATCTATCTATCTATCTATTAATCTGTCAATCAAAATATCTATCTATATGTCTATCTATCTATCTATATATTTGTCAATCTATATAGATATTATATCTATTTATCAATCTATCTATTTATTTTTCTATCTATATGTCTATATATGTGTTCGTCTATATGTATATTTCTCTATCTATGTATCTATTTATCTATTAGACTATATATTTGTTTGTCTATCTTTTTATCTATATGTATATTAATATGTTTATCTATCTACCAATCTATCCATATTTCTATATATATCTATATGCAAATATATTTGTCTATATATGTCTATCTATCTACCTATCTTTCTATCTGTCTATCTATCATACAATTTATCTATATTTCTATCTATTTGTGTATCTATCTATCAATCTATCTGTCTATCTATCTATCTCTCAATCTATCTCTCTATCTGTCTATCTATCTATCTATCTATCTTTCTATCAATCTGCCTATCTATAAGTCTATCAAATTGTTTATCAATCTATCTATCAATCTGTCTATCCATATGTCTATCAATCAATCAATCTATAATTTTTTCTATCAATCAATTAATCTATCTCTATATATCTATTTATCTATCTATCTATCTTTTTTTCTATAAATCTATTTGCCGATCTAATTGTCTGTCTGTATATCTATCAGTCAATATTCTTGTCAGTCTATCTTTGTGTCAATTTTTAACTTACAATGTATCATTCTTTCTATCTATTTGACTATATATCTTTGTATATATCTATCTATCTATCTTTATGTCTATCTCTCTATGTATCTATATAATTGCCTATAAATCAATTTATCTATCTGTCTATCTCCCTATCTATCTATCTATCTATCTTTATGTCTATCTTTCTATGTATCTATATATTTGTCTATCAATCAATTTATCAATCAATCTATCTGTCTATGTATCTATCTATCTATCTATTTGTTGTTCTGTCTAGGTATCTTTCTATCTATATGTCTATTTATTATTCTATCTATCTATATATCTCTCTATCTATCAATCTATCTATCTATCTATATATATTTATATCTATACATCTATATAACTAACTATCTATCTTTCTTTCTTTCAATCAAACAATCTATCTATCTATCTTTATATCAATATATCTTTTAATCAATCTATCAATATTTCTCAAATTCTATATATCTATCTATTTATCTATATGTCTATCTTTCTGACTTTCTATCTATATATCTATTTGTCTATCTATCTATTTAACTATCTGTCTATGTATATATCTATTTGTCTATCTATCTATCTAACTATCTGTCAATCTAACTTCTATTTATTTATTTATCTATCTATCTATCTATTTATTTATCTATCTTTATATAAATCTATCTGTCTATATATCTATCAATTTGTTAATTAGTCTATCGATCAATCTATTTTTCAATCTAACTATCCAATTGTCTATCTAACAGTCAATCAATCAATCAATATATCTATCTATATATCTTTCTTTCTTTCTATTTGTCTATCTATCTATATATTTATTTGTCTATTAGTGTACGTATCTGTTAGTGCTTCGTTCTATCTATTTATATGTTTATTTGTTTATCTATCTATCTATCGGTCGGTCTGTCTGTCTATCTATTTATCTATGTATATATATATATATATATATATCTATATCTACCTATCTATATATCTATCTATCTATCTATGTATCTATCTATATATCAATCTATCTATGTATCTATCTATATATCAATCAATATTTTATCTATATATCTATCTATTTATCTATATGTATATGTATTTATCTATCTAGATGTTGATATATCTATCTGTCAGTAAATTAATCAATTTGTTGTCTATATTTCTATCAATATATTTATCTAAATATCAATCTATCTCTATTTCAATCAATCTATCTATCTTTCTTTAAATTTGTCTATTAAAATGTATATCATTCAGTATTTCAATGTATCTATCAATATTTCTATTAATCTTTCTATATATCTATCTATCTATTTTGGTATCAATTTATATATCTATATATATATATATATATATGTATTTGTCTTTTTATCTATGTATCTATTTGTCTAAATATTTATCTATATATATAATAATATTTCTATCTATTTATCTATCTATCTATTTATCTATCTATCTATCTATCTATCTAGCTTTCTATCTATCTATTTGTCTATCTATTTGTCTATCTATTTATCTATCCATCTATCTATTTGTCGATCTTTCTGTCTAACTATCTATCTATTAAGATATCAAATAATCTATCTAACAATCTACCTATCAATTTGTCTAGCAATCTTTCTATAAATCTAGCTATTTATCTCTCTATCTATATGTATATCAATATGTATATCTATCTATTATCATTATATATATCTATCTATGCCTCTATGTAACTATTAGTCTATCTATCCCTTTATCTATTTATCTGCTTGTCTCTCTATCTCTCTATCTGTCTAACTAACTATCTATATATATTTCTATCAATCAATCAATCAATCTGTCTATTTATTTGTCTATCTATATATCTATTTATTTATCTATATATATGTCTATCTATCTATCTATTAGTATATCTACTTGGTATCTATCTATCTATCAATCTATCTATCTATCTACCTTTCTATCTACCTTTCTATCTATCTATATATATGTTTATCTATTTATCTATCTATTTGTGTATCTATCCAACTATCTTGTTGTCATATAATCTTTCAATCTATCTCTCTATAAATCTATATATCTCTCCTTCTGTTTTTTAATCAAAAGTTACATATCAATCTGACTATCAATATGTTTATCAATCTATCTATTAATCTGTCTATCAATCTTTCTATCAATATGTCAATTAATCTTTTTGTTAATCTTTCCATCTATCTATCTATCTGTATATATATCTTTCTATCTACTACCTAAATATCTATTTATTTGTCTGTCTATCTAACTATATATCTATTTGACTATCTATTTGTCTATCTATTTGATTATTTATCTTTCTATATATCTATCTGGCTATCTATCTATCTATCTACCTATATATATATATATATCTATTTATCTATATGTCTATCTATTTATCTATCTATATGTCTATCTATCTATTTGTCTATCTATCTATATGTATAAATTGTATCAATCTATCTATCTATTTATCTTTCTATCAATCAATAATAATCTATCTATCTATATTTCTATCTATGTATTTGTCTATCTATCTGTCTATCTATATGTCTATCTACCCATCTATCTATCTATATATCGATCTTTTATCTAAGTTTCTATCTATGTATTTGTGTATCTATCTGTCTACCTATCTATCTATATTTCTAGCAATTTATCTATTTATAAGTCTATCAAATTGATTATCAATCTGTCTATCAATCTATCTATCAACCTGCCTATCAATCTTTGTATCAATTTTTTCTATATCTATCTAGTTATTCGTATATCAATCAATCTATTTATCTATTTATTTATCTCTCAATTAATTTGTCTTTCTATCTGCCTATATATTTGTCTATCTATCTATCTATATATCTATCTTTCTGTATATATATCTTTTTGTCTATCTATCTATCTATCTCTTTATCTATCTATCTAACTATTTTGTCTATTTGTCTATTTATTTATATATCAATTTAACTATCTATATGTCTGTCTATCTGACTATCTATCTTTCAATCTATTTATCTATTTATCTATATGTCTATCTATCTTTTTATTTGTCAATTTATCTATTAATTTGTCTATCTAATTGTGTATCTATATATCGATCGATCTATATCTATTTATCAATCTTTTGGTCTATTATATATTTCTATATATTTGTTTATTTATTAGTCTATCTATCTATCTATCTATTTATCTATTTAAATTTCTATCTGTATTAATATCTCTATATCTATCTGTCAATCTATCTATCAATTTGTCTAATTAACAATCTATATGTATAAAAATATATCAAAATATCTATTTATCTCTCTTTATTTACATCTATATATTTGACTATCTATCTATCTAACTATATGTCTATCTACCTACCTATTTATCTATCTATCTATCTTCTATCTAACTTTCAACTTATTGATTTGTATATCTATATGTCTATATATATATATATATATATATAGATCTATATATCTTTCTACTAATCTAACTATCTATAAGTCTATCAAATTAACATTCAATCTAGCTATCATTATGTCTATCAAATTAGCGATAAATCTATCTATTTATTTGTCTACCAATCTATCTCTCAATCTTTCTATCAATCAAACTATCTATCTATGTATATATCTATCTTTCTTTCATTTTTTTTCAATATGTCTATCTGTCTATCTATTTTTCTTTCTATCTATCTATATGTTATCTATCAATTTATATTTTTATTTATCAATCTATCTATTTTTCTATCTATTTGTCTATCTATCTATCAATCTATAAATATATCTATCTATCTATCTGCCTATCTATCTACCTATATATCTATATATCGATCTATTTGTATATATATGTTTATATCTATCCATCTATCTTTCCATTTTTTTATCAATCAAAACTATCTATCTATCAATTTGTCTATTAACATGTATATCAATCTATTTTTAAATCTCTCTTTCAATATTTTTATCAATCTTTCCATCTATCTGTCTATATATATGTCTAACTATCTATCTTTCTATCGGACTATCTATCTATATATCTATCTCTCACTCTCTCTATCTGTCTATATATATATATATATATTTATCTAACTATATATCTATATGTCTATCTATATATCTTTCAATTTGTTTATAAATCTATCTATCAATCTATCTATCCATCTGTCTATCTTTCTTTATTTCTTTCAATCAATCAATCAATTTATCTTTCTATCTATATTTCTTTCTTTCTTTGTGTCTGTCTATCTATATGTCTATTTGTTTGTCTATATATCTATCTATCACATTTTCTATCTATCTATATGTATGTCTATGAGTCAATCTATCAATTTATATATCTATTAGTCTTTCTATCTATCTTTTTGTTTAACTATTTTATCTATCTATCTATTTATTTATATGTCTATTTATCTATGTATATACCTATGTATCAATCATTCTATGAATCTTTCTATCTATCTGTCAATTTATTTATCTATCTATCTATTTATATGTCTATTTATCTATGTATATACCTATGTATCAATCATTCTATGAATCTTTCTATCTATCTGTCAATTTATCTATCTATCTATCTATTTATTAATCTATATGTTTATCTATCTATCTATCTATCTGTCTCTCTATATCTATATTTTTGTATCTATCTATTTAACTATCTATCTTTTTAGCAATAAATCTGTCTATCAATCTACATATACATATATATGTATGTCTTTTCATTTTTATCTGTGTATCAATTTGTTTAACTTTCTATATATATATATATATATATCTATCTATCTATTTATCTACCGATCTAACTATCTGTCTATCTAATTGTGTATCTCTCTAGCTATCTATCTATTTTTCAATCAATCAATCTATCTGTATATTTATATGTCTATCTATCGATATATTTGTCTATCTTTTTATCTATCTATATGAATATCTATGTGTCAATCTATCTATATATCTATATATTTGTCTACCTATATGCCTATTTATCAGTCTATCTAAATGTTTTTATATTTATCTATCTATATATATATCTCTTTATATATATATATATATATATCAATCTATCTATCTGCATATCTATTTGTCTATCTATCTATTTATCTATTTATCTATTTATCTATTTATCTATTTATCTATTTGTATATATATCTCTTTATCTATTAATCTGTCTGTCTATGTATTAGTTAATCTATCTAATTGTTTCTCCATCTTTTTATATGTCTATAAATCTATCTATCTATCTGTCTATAAATCTATCTATCTATCGGTCTATAAATCTATCTATCTATATTTCTATATATTTATCTTTCTTTCTATCTATCTATATATCTAAATATCTATCTATATATGTATCTATCTGTCTATCTATCTATCTGACTATCTATTTATCTATCTATCTATCTATCTATATATATGTATGTATATCTTTTCATCATATATCAGTATATCTATGTGTCATACTTTCAAGAATAACCAGAATAGAACATCTTTGACTTGTACGAGTGGTGCTTGTGCTCTCTCTCGCTTGAGCGAAACATACATCTTTGAGCGAAATCATCTTGCTTGAGTGAAGAAGCTCAATTTGTAGCCAAAAATGGCTAAAACCAAGATGATTTTTAATAAAAAATCATTCTCCTCCATTTTCAAGGAACCCAAACTTCTATTTTCGAACTATGATGCAATGGAGGAGTCCCCGACAATTTATTTTACAAAGGAGGAGATTTCGAAACTTGCAGAACCATTCAATCTCACTCTAATTGGCAAGTTCTCGCATGGTAGGCCCGAATTCGAGCAATTTCATGGCTTCCTTGCCTCATTAAAGCTACGAGAAGCAGTAGAGTGGGCGTGGCTCGATGGGAAGCATATTCTGTTACAGTTCAAAGAGGAAGAAAGCTTCCTGAGGATATGGCTAAGGGGACAATGGAGCTTTGCGGGTTATCCAATGCGCGTGTTCAAATGGTCGACTAGCTTTAAATCTTCAGAAGAACCAGCGAATGCCCTGGTTTGGTTCTCCTTCCCCAACCTTCCACTGCATTTTTTTAACAAATCTTCTCTATATTTTAAAGCCCTCTGTGTGGGCACTCCATGGATGCTAGACCAAACTACAGCCTGCATGACCAGGCCGAGGATGGCACGAATATGTATAGAAGTAGACCTTAAAGAAAACCATCCAAACAGGATATGGGTAGGCAGTGATAAAAACAATGGTTTTTGGCAACCTGTGATTGCAGAAAACATGCCTAATTACTGCGAGAACTGCCTTAGGATGGGGCATGCGAGGGCAGAATGCAAGGTAGAAGAATAACTAAGAGGTAGGATGGGTAAAGAACATGTGAAAATCGAGAAAAGAAAAGATGTCTGGGTTCAAAAGACAGAGAGGGAAGTAGATGAGATAGAAAAGGGAGAAAGGCCTAAGGAACTTTCTACAGCAATAGAAGTAATAGAGGAGCAGAGGAGAAGCGTAGAAAGGGAGGAAGTGATGGAAGGAGAGGGGGAGGGAGGAGAGAAAACTAAGGAGAGGGAAGAGGAGGGTGGAGAGGGAGAGAGTATCCAGGACTTTGAAAAGGAATTAGAAAAAGATGGGAGTATAAGTGAGGAAATAGAAGTTAGTCTAGTAAAGAATAGATGATCGAATGAGAAAATAGAGGAGATAAGGATGTGGCTAGAAAAGAATTCTAGGGGGCCCAAAAGATGGGGAAAGAAAAACAACAAAGGAGAAGTTGTTAGAGAAAGGGAGAGGGGGAGTGAAATGGCTTTAAACCCAACTAGGAACTTTGAAAACTATAATTGGGCTGACGATGATCTCCTCTCAGAAGATAGTATAGATGTGAAAAGCTAGTCGCCAGCAAATAAAAATAAAACGGAGCTAAAGCAAAATGTAGGAAAGACATTTGATGATATAGATGCATACAAACATAAAATTCCTAAAGTAGGAAGCAGGGAGAAGGCGATAAAGGAGATACGGCACATGGCTAAGAAGCTGGACAATGCACAGAATTCAGCATCTAGAAAGGAGCTCACTTGCCTGAGCTCAAGAAAGCCTATTGGAAACAGGATAAAACACTTAAACCTAAGATACGAATCAAAGCGTACCACGAGAGCACAAGCTAAATATAACTATAAATGAATAATGCTCTATTTTGGAAAATAAGAGTAGTAGCAAATACTCCAACGCTAAATAGACATATAAACTTATTAGAATCCATAAACTATCATTGTTAATAATTGCCGAGCCAATGGTAAGTATCAATCAGCTAGATAAATATAGGAAGTTAATTGATTTTGAGAAGGCATTCTCAAATTCAAATGGCAAATTATGGATAATGTGGAATAATATATTAGACATAAAAATGCTAATGGAAACGGAACAAATAACTAATTTTAAGATCAGTAACCTGCCAGATGCTATGTTCTCAGCAGTGTATGCGAGCATCACGAAAGAGAATAAGAAGAGACTATGGAAGGAGATGCAATAGATCGCTAAAAGGAAGGTTCCCTGGATCATCAGCGGAGATTTTAATGTGGTTAGAAACTCCTCCGAGAAAAGGGGTGGAAGGCCTCCAGACCTGATGGCCATAGCCCATTTTAACGAGGCCATAACAAATGCTAACCTCTTAATTTTTTGGGATCAAATTACACCTGGTGTAATAACCAGAAGAAAAGTGGAGCAATATGGTCAAGGCTAGACCGGGTGCTTTATAATACAAAAATGATGGAAAAATTAGGTGAAATAAAAGTTAATCATCTTAACTGAACTTGTTTGGATCACAGCACGCTCCTAATCTCACTAAAAGAAAACAAAAAGATATATAAGGGGTTCAAATTTCAAATTATGTGGGCAATGAACAAAGATTTCGAAAAAATAGTTAATAACTCATGGGCAATTCCAGTTTCAGGAAATCCTATGCAGATATTGGTATCAAAATTATGCAGCCTCAAATTAACACTTGGGGTATGGAATAAAGAAAATTTTGGGAATATCTCGAAATGGATACAAAAAGTTGAAGAGGAGGTAGCTTCAATGGAAATAAAATACGAGTTGACACAAGATGTTAATTCAAGAATCAATATGAGTAAAACGAAAGCAATATTAAGGCTTAGCCTACACATGGAGGAAGTTTTCTGGAAACAAAGGTCAAAGATAAAGTGGTTAAAAGACAGGGATAAGAACACCAAATTCTTTCATGAGATGGCAAAATAAGAATACAAAAACAAAAAATAAAAGGTATAAATAATGCTAATGGTGAATGGATGGAAAAAGACAATGAAATAAAAGCAGAGTTAGAAGCCTACTTCAAAAGTCATCTATGCGGGAGAGCTAGTCAGAAAGGTCATAGCTTAATAAATGTAATTGAAAGGAAAATCAATGAGGAGGACAACAAAGTGTTAGAAATAACACCAAGCGAAGAAGAAATTAAAGAGGTAGTGTTCAGTTCGAATAGAGATAGTGCGGCAGGTCCGGATGGATGGAACAATGAATTCTTTCAATGTTGTTGGAACATCATCAAAAAAGACCTGAACAAGGCCATAGCTTGGATTTTTGCAGGGGCAGAAATCACGAAAGCCTGGGCTAGCTCACTTATTGTTCTAATCCCAAAAAAGGATAACCAAAAAAAAGTGATGATTACAGACCTATAAGTCTATGTAACATGGTTTATAAAATCCTAGCAAAAATCTTACAAACTAGGATGAGCAAGATTCTTCCTACGATCATCTCGGTGGAACAAGTAAGATTTATTCAAATAGACTAATGATGGAAAACATCAATCTCGCAATGGAACTGATAAAAGAACTAGGGGTTAAAACGAGAGGGCATAATGTAATCTTGAAGCTTGATCTGTCGAAAGCATTTGATAGAGTGGAATGGGACACTTTATGTTATGTAATGAGGAAAATAGGCTTCTCAGAATTCTGGATTGATCTAATATTTAGATGCATCTCCGGTGCATGGGTGAAGATTCTCATAAAAGGGCAGGTGGGAGGAGAATTTAAACCTATAAGAGGGCTAAGACAAGGTGATCCCCTTTCACCTACCTTATTTAATATTTATTTAGAATTACTGATAGTAAATTTAAAAGTGAAAATGAGAGAGGAAAAAATTGATTATTTTAAACAACCTAATAACACACCGAATGTGAGTTGCCTGGCATACACAGACGACGTGATCATCTTCACGAAAGCTGGCAGCTCGCCTTTGAAAAATATGATGAGGCTGCTCCAAACTCTAGAGGAGGAAACATGACAAAGGTTAAATAAGAATAAATGTCAATTTATTAATTGCAAAAAAAGCTCCAGAAAATACAATTTTAAAAATTAAAAAGATCACAGGTTTTGCATGGAAAACAGGAGCCTTAATGTATCTAGGATGCCCAATTTATGAAGGGAGGCTAAAAGAGGAATATATAAACTATATGGTAGAAAGGCTAAGAAGAAAGATTGCAGGATGGAAAGAAAATATACTGAGCATGGCAGGGAGAATAACTCTAATAACACATGTCCTGCAAAGCATGTTAGCTAATAGCTTAATGAATCTGCAACCACCAAAAATTATGATTAAAAAGATGGAAAGAGAAATGTCAAATTTTCTATGGGGCAAGAAGGAAGGCAAAACTAAGCTTCACTGGAAAAAGTGGAAAGATTTATGTGACCCTAAAGAAGAGGCATGATTAGGTTTTACAAGCTTAAATGATTTAGCAAAAGCATGGGCCTACAAAAATTGGTGGAGATTAAAAGAAAAGGGAAGCCTCTGGGCAAACTATATAAAAGCCAAATATAGCCTTGGAAACATGGCATTTAAAAATCCTAAAAACACCACAAAAAATTGGAGGCTTATGGATAAGCACCAGGAGCTAGTTGAAAAACATACAATCTTAAATAACAGTGGCTGGAAATGGAAACTAAATGCAAAGGAAAGATTCACCTTAAAACATGCAAAAACCCTAGTAAGAAATAAAAGACCAGTCCAAAAATGTTTTAAAGGGTTATGGGTAAAGGATGTTCCACAGAAAATGAGCATCTTAACATGGAAAATACTTTCTGAAGCTATACTAGTGGATGAACACATTCAGAAAAAAGGAGTGACGTTGGTATCTAGATGTGAATGCTGTTCAAATAACACCGAATGCTCAGATCATTTATTTTCTACAGGGAAGATCGCCATACAGGTATGGAATAAGGTAGAAACAGATACATATTTAGGAACGAATGTGCTAACGTTGAAAAGTATATTAAAAAAGTGGAGCCAAAAACCGCCAAAAAATAAGATTCTTAAATGGCTAAGAGATTGTACTCCACAAATTGCAATCTGGTGTATCTAAAAAGCCAGAAATAAAAGTAGGTTTGAAGGCATAAAGATGAAAGCTAAAAACATATTAGAAGAAATAAAGAAAGAATGCTCATTTATCATGGCCTGTAATCCTATAAAGGTAAATAGCATAGATATGGATGAAAGGAGGAAAAAGGAATGGGGACTCACTACTATAAAACAGAAAATGCCGGTAATTAACTCTATCTCTTGGAAGAAGCTCCCACATAAAATGTTAGCGCTAAATACAGATGGAAGCTTTAACAAAGAGATGGGTGCAGCAGGAGGCAGAGGAGTCATAATAGATGCGGAAGGAAGAGTGGTGAAAGCATTCTCAATGAGAGGAATAACCGACTCAGCATTGCAAGCAGAAATCATGACACTAACAAAAGAGTTACAAATATGTAAAGAAATGAATCTCCAAAAAATTCAAGTTCAAGTTGACTCAAGTGTCCTAGTGGACTTAGCTAAGAGCAAAATAGAACGGTGGAGATTCGAGGAAGAAATTGAAGTTATTAAATAATTATTAGAAGAATTAAAAGGTGAAATAAATCATGTATACAGAGAGACTAACATATTGGCGGACAAATTAGAAGAAGAAGGGATGAGAAAAGGTTCTCACAAATATGAAGAGAACAATATCCCTGTTAGATTAAAAGGCATAAAAGAATTGGATATTATAGGATACCCATACATCAGAATTCAAAAATAAAATAAATTAAGCCGTTATCCTAATATGAATAAAAGAGATATGGTAAAGACTTAATAAAGGGGGGATAAGTCTTGTTTAAAAAGCATTAAAAGTATTGTGTATGATAAATAACAGGAAAACTAAAAATAAATAAAAGCAATGGGAAAATATAAATATCTGAAAGGATCTTATCAGTATGATTAAGCACAGAACAAAGTGCGAAGGAACTTTTGTCTCTGCAAAAAATTAATCTGAAAAGAATATTGTTATTGTTGTTTGTGTTTGTAATTTATTTCTCTTAGCAGCTTGACAGGAAAAAGAAGAATCCGGTAGGGGTGTGCCTACGGAGGCTGTTATGCGTACTGTTGTACGAAAGCTGCTGGATTGTGGTGCAGCGATCCTTCAGAGCTGTAGGAAAGCTACTGGTCTGTTGTGCTGCTGTGCTACTGTGCTATATACTAATAAGTTGCTGTGTTGCTATGCTGTGGTGCTGAAAGCTGTTATGCTGCTATGATGCGGTGCTGAAAGTTGTTGTGCTACAGTATGAAGGATGCAATGCTGATGTATGAAGGATGCATTGTTGCTGTATGAAGGATGCAGTGCTGCTGTATGAAGGATGCAGTGCTGCTGTGCTGCGGTGCTGAAACATGCTGCTATATGAAGGATGTCATGCTACTGTATGAAGGCTGCCGTGCTACTCTAGGAAGGCTGCTGTGCTGTTGTATGAAGGCTACTGTGCTACTGAATAAAAGCTGATGTGCAGCTATACGATAAATGTTGTGCTGCTGTAGGAAAGGCTACTGTGAATAAACATGCGGTAGGAAAGGCTGATGTTCTCTTGTGAAAGATGCTAAAATGGAGCCCCCTAGGGCTCAAACAGGAACACTACACTTAAGTCAATAGAAAAAAGCAACCGAGGAGATTAACATCAAAATCTACCCTCCCAAAAATATATTTCTCCACCACTTGGAAATATGAATATAAGAATATAAAAACCCCTGAAATCCTTTGCTTTACTTAAGTTTACTATTTTATCGTAGTTGAAAAGCTTAAAAAGAGGATAGGAAAGGGGGTAAGAGGGGAAGGGTAGAAATAGTTTGTACTAATGGTATTCCTCCGCCAAAAGAGAGGGCAAAAATTAATAAACAACATTTTCAAAAAAAAAATAAAATAAAAAAAGTATATTTATGTGTCTATTTATCTATCTATCTGTCTATCAATCTGTCTATATATATGTCTATTAATCTATCTATCATTCTATTTATCAATATGTTTATTAATCTTTTGTCACTCTATCTATCAATCTGTTTATCCATCTATCTATCTATCGATCTATATATCTATCTTTTTATATTTCTTTCTATCAATCAATCAATCTATCTATCTGTCTATCTATTAGTTTATCTATATATCTATTTTTCAGACGTTCTATTTGTCGATCTCTCTATTTTTTTATCTATTTATCTATCAATCAATCTAACTATCTATTTGTTTATCTATTTGTCTATACATCTATCTATCAATCTATCTACATATCTTTCTGTCTATCAATTTGTTTATATATTTGTCTATCTATAAGTCTATCTATCTATTTATCTGTTAGTTTATTATTCTGATTATATATCTATAGGTCTATATATCTATCTTTCTATCTGTCTATCAATCAATCAATCTATCTATCTCTCAAACGAACTATCTATCTATCTCTTAATCTTTATATCTATCAATCTTTCTATTTATATATGTATGTATTTATATTTTTATCTATCTATCAATTTATCTATCAATCAGTCTATCTTTATGTCCTTATATATATCTTTCTATCTTTCTTTCTACCTATCTCTCTATCTATCTGTCTGTCTATCTATCTAACTATCTATCTTTTATCTATCTTTCCTTTATATCTATATTTGTATGTATCTATCTATCTTTATGACTATCTTTATGTTTATATATATATATATATATATCTTTCTATATATCACACTATGTCTATTTATCTAACTATGTCTATTTATATATATCTTTCTATATATCACACTATGTCTATTTATCTAACTATGTCTATTTATATATATCTTTCTATATATTTATATATATATCTATCATTCATTCTATCTGTATGTATCTCTCAATCTATCAATCTATCAATCTATTTATATATATGTTTATTTATCTGTCTATTTATCTGTCTAAATATCTATCTATATATAAGTCTATCTATCTTTCTATTTGTCTATCTATCTATCTATCTAAATATCAATCTTTATATCTATCAATATATCTAACTATCTATCAATCTATCAATATATCTATATATCTATCTATTTTTCTATCTTTATATCTATCTATCTATCTAACTATCTAACTATTAATCTATCAATCTATTTGTCTATCAATCTATTATATATTTATCTATCTTTCTGTATATCTATTTATGTATATATATATATCTCACTATTTGTCTTTCTATCTGTCGATCTATCTATTTATCTATCTATCTGTCTGTCTTTCTATCTATTTATACACCTATATATGTTTATCTATCCACCTATATATGTTTCTATCTATCAATCAATCTATCCATCTATCTATCTAATAATATGTTTATATATATATAAATATAAATATATATATATATATATCTATCTATCAACTTGTCTATCTTTATATCAGACTATCTTTAATCTGTCTATATATCTATCTATTATTCATTCTATCAATATGTCTATTTTTCTATATATCTATCTATAAATCAATTTATATATCAATCAATCTATCAATCTACCTATTTATCTCTCTATCTAACTGGTATTCTATCTGTCTATTTATTTATTAATCTATATGATATTCTATCCATCCATCCATCTATCTATCTATATCTATCTACCTATCAATTTGTAAATCTATCTTTTTAATATTCTTTTTATCGACCAGTGTAATAATCTAACTATCTATCTAGCAATTAATTTATATATATATATATATATATATATATATATATATATATCTATCTATCTATATATTTATCAATCAATCAATATATCTATCTATCTATCTATCTAATTGTTTCTCTAACTATCTGTCTATCAATCTGTATATCAATTTGTCCATCAAATTGTCTCTCAATTTGTCTATAATTTTGTGTATGAATCTTTCTATCAATATATCGATAAATAAATCTATCAATCTATTTAATAATCTGTCTATCTATTTGTTTGTCTAGCAATCAATCTACTTGTCTATCAATCTATTTATTTATCGTTATATATTTATTTCTATCAATCTACATGTCTATCTATTTATCTATCTATTTGTATATCTATCTATCTATATATCAATATATCTATCTATTTATCTATCTCTTTTTCTATCTGTCTTTATTTCTATCTATCTATCTCTATCTATCTATCAATCCTTATATCAATGTCTATCTATGTATCTATTTATCTTTTTTTAATCTATCATATATCTATATTTCAATATTACTCTCAATCTGCATATGAATCTAATATCAATCAATCTATAAATCTATCTATTCATCTATCTATCTATTTGTCTATCTATCTATCTATATATCTATATGTCTATCTATCTAACAATATTTAATTCTATCTATCTGTCTATCTTTTTATTTTTCTATCTGTCTATCTAAATATCTAAATATCTGTCTTTCTATCTATCTATCTATATGTCTTGCTATATGTCTTCTATATGTCTTATATATGTCTATCTATCAGTCTATCTATCAATTAGACAATCTATATTTATATCTATCAATCTATCAGTTTATCTATATTTCTATCAATATATCTATTTATCTATCCATCTATTCTCTTTATATATTTATTTCTATCTTTCTATCTATCTATCTATTTATCTTTTTATTAATTTGTCTATTTATCTTTCTATCATTCTATTGATCAATCTATATATTAATCTATCTCTCAATCTCTGTATCCATCTTTCAATCTTTCTTTCTATCAATCAATCTATTATTCTATCTATCTCTTTATCAATCTATCTATCTTTCTATCTATGTATATGTCTTTCTATCTATCTATCGTCTATATAACTATGCGAAGTTAGATTCTCACAGCGAGGTTCTCTGAGTTAGCGAAGCACAGTAGTAGCGCCGAAGCCCTATGTGCGATAATGCTGAGCCAAGGATGCTCCGCCTTATCTTTATCTATCTTTCTGTTTGTTTGTCAGTTTTACTATCAGTCTATATGCCTGCCTCTCACTCTATTTATCAATCCATCATTATATGAGTCTATCTTTCAATCAATCTATCTATCTATATATCTATCTATATGTCTATCTATCTATCTTTCTATCTAACTATATATCTATCTATCTATCTCTCTATCTATTTATCTATATATCTTTCTATGTACTTTTCTATTTATATGTCTATCTATCTATATATCTATATGTCTATCTATCTATCTATATATTTGTATACCTATCTATTTATCTATCTGTTTGTCTGTTTATCAATTTGTATATTTATCTGTCTATGTATCTGTCTATCTATCAATGAATTTTTGGTCTATCTATTTGTTAGTCTAATTGTCTACCTATAGTCTATCTATCAATCTAACTAACTAACTAGCTAGCTATCTATCTGTCTATCTATCTTTCTATATATCTATATATCTTTCTATCTATCTATCTATGTATCAATCTATCTATGAATTTGTCTATATATCTATCTATTTACCTTTTTATCTATCTGTCAATCTATCTGTCTTTATTTCTATCTATCTGTCTATCTATCTTTCTATCTATTTTGCTAAAAATCTATCGATATATAATTCCATCTATTTATCTATCGATTTTCAGACCATATACCTATGTATCTATTGGTTATCTATCTGTCTATCTACCTATCTTTTTTCTGTCTATTTATCTATCTATTTACCTATCTATCTGTCTATCTATATATCTATCTTTCTGTATATCTACGTATCTGTCTATCTATATATTACTACAAAAAATCCCAAACAACTAGGGACAATTCCCTAGTTGCCCGGGGGGTTTTTTTTGCTAAATGGCATATAGCAATGGATTAACAATGGAAGCTTTCCCAATCTAAAGTGCTCGTCGCTACAAATTAGCAAGGGAATGTTTTCCTATCTAAAAAATTTTAGCGATGAAAATATCCCTAGCTAAAATAATAAATTTCCTACCTAAATTAGCAAGCTAAATGGGAATTTCCGTCGCTAAATGGATTTAGCAATGTAAGCTTTCCCAATCTTGTGTGCTCATCGCTAAAAATTAGCGAGTGAAAGTGTCCATAGCAAAAATATTTTAGCAACGAAAAAATCCCTAGCTAAAATATTTATTTCCCTATCTAAATTAGTAAAAGAAAAATCCCTAGCTAAATTAGCAAGAGAAAAATCCCTAGCTATTTTCATTTCAAAACTTTTTTCAAAAATTTATTTGTTTAAAAACATTTAATTAAATAATTTAATATTTTTATATTAAATTGAATAAAAATAAAAACTATAAACAATAATTTATAATTAAAAAAATAAAATTATATAATAAATTATTCTGATTCAATATTTTACATAATTCAAAAAAAAACATAACAAAATTTTATTGCATCTTATTGATCAATGTATCTACCGACAATTCATAAAGTATAATCTATCATTGCATTGATATTACTTTCTTTCCCTCTGCTCCTCCGATCACCATCTTTCTGCTGCAACAAAGCTATCCATGTCGCGATGCGTCTTGTCTCGTGAAAAATCCCTTCACTTATACAAGCTTCGTATGGGGAACAATGTGGTACCATGACTATATGAAATTTAAACAGTTAATCAAATCAAAATAAATAAATAAAAAAAGTTATGTTTTCATAAATATATAATACTACAGTATATTTGTACATATATACTATAGTGTATATGTACATACATACTCGCATTTTCACTCTTTACATGTATTCCTGAAGTATATCTAAATATATACTACACTATTATATGTACATATATACTCAGTATATATGTACATATATACTACAGTTTTATATGTACATTATACTCAATATATATGTATATATATACTGAGTACATATGTACTCAGTATATAATTACATATAATACTACAAAATTATATGTTCTTATATACTGAGTATAAATGTACATATACTATAGTATTATATTTACATATAAATTGAGTATATAAGTACATATACTACATTATTATATGTACATATATACTGAGTACATATATACTAAGTATATATGTACATATAATACTACAGAATTATATGTACTTATATATTGAGTATATATGTACATATACTGCAGTATATTTGTAGATATACTAAGTATATACTTACATATATACTTCATTATATACGTACTTATATACTTCAGGATATACATATATATATATTTTTTGTAGTATATACTTGCATATATACACAGTAGATCTACACACACACACACCCACATATATATATATAAATATATATACTATAGTATAGATATATACTGTAGTATATACTGCAAAAAAACCTGAAAGAAACATCGAAAAAATTACAAAGAATTACAATGCACAAGAGGATATAGATCTACACGAAATAAGAGTGTCAAGAACAAACCTGCATTTGCATGGGACCAGAATTTTTTTGTCCAACTCACAGCTTCAAAAGATAAGGTGTTGTTCCTATCACCAAGAGGACAAACCAAACCTTTTACATACCTATTATAAACTAAAACTCTACCCAAAATATTTGGGCACACAAACATATTTACAGATATATAAAAATAGTAATTATAGACATGAACAAACAAAAGTTCGAGTTGATAGTCATAAAACACAACACAAATCTAAAAGATGTCAAACACTGATGTTTAGAGAGAAAGAGAGTGCAAAAAACAAAATGTTCCAAAAATAATGAAGATATTAGAACTCGACCTCCTTTTGATCCAGCTGAAATCATTAAAGATGGGACCCATGCATAGGACTGACCGTGGCAATGTTTGAAGGCTTTGAATCAGAATTTTTTAGTGCATCTTATATCAAATGTCTTGCAAAGATTCATTATTAGGTTAATCGGAAAATAAAAGAACAAAACTAGAATAAAGATAAATGATACCTCAAATGATGAACCACTTGTAATTCCCCCAAGGTTTTCTTAGTCTGTAGTGCATTATTCAAGAAAGATATATATTTTACAAGTATATCATTAGCTACTCAAGTAACTATATGTATTTAATAATCTCAAATATTGATTCTCTAATCCTATGAAATAAATTTCTTGTGGATGCATAGATATGGTAATGCTCTAGTAAAGCGATTGAAGGCAAAGCAGTAATCTACTTTACATTACCACTATTAGTTTCTCATGTTCATATATTTGCTTTTGTACAATTCCACTTCCTCTATTTGTGTGTGTGTGTGTGTGTGTGTGTGTGTGTGGAAATGTTCTAGATTTTTATATATGTTAGCCTATTGTGGGAGTTATGTTTTTATGAATTTAGACAAGTGGCAGCAGTTCATTGGTGGAAATTTCAAGTTTGATGCTAAAAAGTGTTATTATTCCTTTGTTCCTTTTGTAAACATATCTATGATTTGAGTGAAGCACCTATGCAATATTATATTGTATGTAATATGTAGCATAGATGTTGCATTTATTATCATGTGATAAGGTGTGGGCAACAAGCTGTAAATAATAGTTACACAAATATAAATTCATATCAAAATATTTTATAATATTTTTTCTCATCATTTAAATCAAAATGATAACTTGTTTTTTTGTTATTAATATCATGTATTGTAGCAATCACAAATATTATTTGCTCATAAAATATTTCATTTTGGGCATTTGTATTCCCCACCATATGTGCTTTGGTATATTAATTATAAAATATTTACAAAAAATAACTCATTTTCATGTTTAGTAAAAAATGTTTAAGAATAAAATATTTTTATTTTAGTATACTATAAATGTTCCTTAGATTTATTGTCACTTTATACATATAAAGTGAACATTTATACATATAGCATATATGTATGTATATAGCATATATTTATGTATGTATTTAGCATATTTGTATGTATGTGTGTATATATATATATGTAAGTATTTAGCATATATGTATGTATGTATGTGTGTGTGTGTGTGTGTGTGTGTGTATAATTATAGTATATATATACAAATATATATTAATATATACATATATATATATATATATATATATGTATGTATGTATATATGCATGTGTATACATGTGTATGTATGTGTATACATGTGTATGTATGTATGTATGTGTATACATGTGTATGTATGTATGTATGTATATATTTATGTATGTATATATATACGTATGTATGTAAGTACATTTATGCATGTATGTATATATATATATATATTTATTTATTTATTTATCTATGTGCATATATATATATGTGTGTATGTGTTTGTATGCATATGTTTGAATATTTTTCAAAAACATTATAGTTTTCAACCTTAAACACACACACACACACGTAATCTATCCTCAAAACCTTAGTGGGTTTTATATACTTTAATACCATTTGTGTTTTTTTTGACTATATGTACTAAAGAGGAAAATATATTTCAAATATAAACTATCATGAACTTGAATTTTTTATTTTGTTTATAGACAGAAAATTATAAGAGAGATAATTTTGATTTCCAAATTTTAATTTTCAAAAATATGAGAAATTGTGTTTTTTATGAATATTTTATAATTGGTTTATGAAAACATCTAGTATATGTAGTTATAAATAGTTATATATAGTTAAACATATAGATATATATATATATATATATATTCATACAACTAGGTATATGTAGGTATACATAAATATATATAAAGTTAAAAACAAATATATAGATTTACATATATGTATACATAGTTATAAATATAGTTATGTTTAATTATATATAGTTTTATATAGTTATAAAAATATTTATATATAGTTATACACATATAGTTAAACATAATATTCTATGTTGCTATACATGTAATTATAAAACTAGTCACATGTTATACATATAGTTACACATTTAGTTAAACTTATATTTATACATGTAGGTGTATATATTTTTTCATTTAATTTTATATATTTATACATATAGTTATGTATAGGTATAAATATAGTAAAATACATTCTTATATATTAATATATAAAAATGTATATTAAATATATGTTGTAAATAATATATAAAAATTATTGATATTTAAATATATTTACAAATATATAGATATATATATATATGTATGGACAGTTACAAATATAGTTATATTTTATTATATAGAGTTTTATATAGTTATACAAATATTTATATATAGTTATACACATATAATTAAACATAATGTTGTATGTTGTTATACATGTAATTATAAATATAGTTACATGTGGTTATACATTTAGTTACACATTTAGTTAAACTTATATTTATACATGTAGGTATATATATTTTTCATTTAATTTTATATATTTATACATATAGTTATGTATAGGTATAGATATAGTAAAATACATTTTTATATATTAATATATACAAATTTATATTAAATATATGTTGTAAATAATTTATAAAAATTATTGATATTTAAATATATTTAAATATCAAAACATTTGAAGCAATTCAATTTCATGCTACGTGTTTCAAGATATGCATCTCATAAATCAAATTGTTAAAAAAAATGATATGGCATAATTTTATAATTAAAAAAATAATGATTGAGAAAAATTAAAATGTTAATAGTCTGCCACATAATTTTGATATATTATACATGGAATATAATTTGATATATTTTAGATGTCTTTTCATGTTTTGAAAAATCATACCTAGAAAAAATAAAAGTAATATTCTAAATGTAATTTTATTAAAATATAATATAATGATCATAAAAAAAGCAAGCATCATGGAATGTTAATTAACATTATCAAATATCATGTTAATAGGATAGTATAGGAAATAATTAATAATGATGTTAAACATCATTATAAAAAATTGTGAAAATCATTCAAAATTATCAAAACATGAAATAACATATTTTCAAATAAATCTTAAAATATCATTAAATGCATAAAAAATC
Organism: Sapria himalayana; assembly: GCA_029783825.1. NCBI lineage: Eukaryota > Viridiplantae > Streptophyta > Magnoliopsida > Malpighiales > Rafflesiaceae > Sapria > Sapria himalayana. The sequence continues at coordinate 103,922 of JAREIK010002093.1, read as the reverse complement.
CATCAATAATATTTAATTTATTGTATCAAAGAGTGAACACTAAAGAAAAATATTGATGAGTATTCTCCAATTTTCAATCAACATGCATCATAAATCTTAGAACACACAAAAAACATTGATAATTTATCAATAACATTATTGACAATGAAACACAATAGAAATATTGATAATATATTTCCACGAAATTTATAGATTTTTATTAAAAAACATTGTGCCTCCCAATATAAATATCTAAATCATACAACATATCAAATACTGACATCAATGATATTTATACCATCAAATAAATTTCAGTGTCATTAACCCTAATTGAATTATGAAAATTTTTAACTAATATTTTTATAAAAATGTGCTCTAAATATTATTAGTTATAAATATAATCTAATATTTTCAAAAAAAAATCATTGAACAAATTTTAAAGTTTCTGAATAATTTGGAAAAACATAAGGCTTCATGGAAGAAAAATAATGTAACATCATATAAAGAAAAATTTTACTAATCCTTCTCTTCTACCTTCCAAACATTGATGATTTAGCTCTTTCAAATTATGATTGACTCTTAAGGACCAATTTTTTTAGAAGAATAATGATTAACAAAATTTGATAGCCAAGATGCGCTTTTATAAATTTAAAACTTCAATATTCAAAATCATGATATAATCAAGAATATCTTATGAAAATTAAAATTTGATTCATATATTGTCTTAGCAAATAATTGTATAAGTATGCATTTTTAAAATTATGAGCTCTAACATAATAAAAAGTTTTACCTACTCACATCAACTACTCTATTACATGTTTATTGATCCTAGTTTATATTATGATAATCATGAATACTACTTATCTTTGGTTCATAATATGAATGTCATTAAATCATGCACGAGCTTAATTTGATCACCAACAAATGCCCATACCACACTAGTAATCATGGAAAAGAGCTATTATGTATTTAAATGATTGAATTATATAAGGATACCTATTGTATAAAAGTGCAAAAAAGCTATTTCAGTTATACACAAAGTCATGAAAAAGTCATAATCCTTAAATTACTCTAGCCTAAATGCCAGTTGAATGTTTGATCTACAAATCACTCCTATAACTAATTTGAATATTAATTAAATTTGAATGCTAATTGAATGCATATTTTCTTTATTTTAATACTTCTCTTCATGTTGAAATATGTTTGTCAATAACTCCCAGCATGCTATGGTGCATGTGAATCACTAGTGCTTATAATTTCCTAGTTAATAAATTTGTGATTTGCTTTCATGGTTACATATAAGATGTTTTGACTTTTCCAATTTGGATTTTCTAATTGATTATGTGACAATCTAATTCAATATATTTCTTATGCTCATGGAAAACAAAGTTGGTAGTAATGTGCAAGGTTATGTGACCGTCACAAAATAAATTTGCTACTTCCAAATGAGAAACATGTCAATACTTCAACAAGTATCTCAACCAAGTGAGTTCACACGCAAATGCAAACTTGGACCAATATTCTGGCTCTACTAATGATATTTACACCTTTGATTGTTTCTCATACTTCTATGGCACAAGTAACTTATGAAAAAAGTCTAATAACTTATCAATTACCATTGTTTAATTGGATATCTTTCTATATTGTATTCATATTCAGAGACAACAAAAATAGAACCCATAAAAATTAGGATTTGTTTTTTCGCAAGTTACAGAAGTAGAAAACATTAAGCATAATTATTTTTCTTAAGATATAGAAGTAGAAAACAATATGCAAACATTTAGTATTTGAAATCAATAAAACTCTAAAAAATTAAACGGTAAAAAAAACAAAGTTTACTCTAACCATTTATTGTTTTATTAATGGTGTAGAGTCAAAATCATATAATGATATGAAAATAGAAGAAAAGAGAAAGAAAATTGGTGGAAAAATATAAAAAAAATAAAACCCAAATATTCTGTAAAAAGCAAACTGCACCCGTATGAACATGACCTGTGATGTCCTCGTAAAACTTCTGATCGGCTATTTCCACAGCTTATGGCAGCACAATTCTGAGATGTGCTCATCCTCTTCTTCTCGCCTCCCCGAGTCAATTGAACCTTCCCTCACTAAATATTGATAGTCACAAAATCATGAGTTTTAATGTCTCCTCCAACAAATACATTTAATCATTTTATTTATGTTTGTCAATAAATTTTAATTTATATGTTTATTCATTAAATTATATTTATGTTTGTCAATAATAAATATATTGATAAAATTATTAAATATTTAATTTTTAATTGAACATTTTGAATTTTTTTTGGTTATAATCATGAAGCTACTTTAAAAAATTGAAACAAATGATACTAATCAGCATCATTAATTTTAAAAAAACATTAACTTAAAAATATTGTAATATTATTCTGATATTTTATGCAATTAATCAAAAATATGATAATATTTGGAAATTTTTGTAATTATAGCGCCCGACCCAAACCTAGATTTTTGAAATTTGTTATTTTCTATTTACTAAAAAATACTAATATAAGATTATTTTTAAAATAACTTCATCAATTTTATTTTTTTAAATTTTATTAATAAATTTTAAATTTTTATAATTTAATTTTAAAACATATATAGGTTTTTCTGATATAATATTTATATAAATATTAGAAAAAAAAATGTTTATTAGAAAAAATTAAATACAATGTTTGTTAGAATATTTGTTGTAAGTTGCTCTCGTAGTCCTGTTTTGCTTCTCCTCTCGTCATCATTGAAAGATAGAACAAATTTTTAGTGCTTAATGCCTTAGCATTATTTTTTCACGGAAACTATAAAAACAAACATTTGAAGCAAATATATAGAAAATAAAGATACAAAAATATAAGAGTAAACTAAAATTATAAAAAATAAATAATTTAAATAAAAAATATGAAATAGATTTTTATTAACCATAAATGATATTATTTCATAAATAAATAATATAATATAATATAATAATAAAGTATTTCTTATATATATATATATATATTATGGTTATAAGTTTTTAAGAATTTAATTTATTTTGTATTAATATAATATGAAATAATTATAAATGCATAAATTTTGAATCTTTTAGTCATTATAAATTTGAATCTTTGAAGTATTCATTTAATAACCACAATTATATATTTATTTTTTAAATAATCAAAATTTGTTTGATGTTATTAAAACATCTGTGTATTAATTTTAAAATTCAATTTATTTTCTTTTTAATTTGATAAAAAATTTGATTTTTTTAAATTTAAATTTTTTATTATTATTAAAAATTTTTAAATATTTTAGTCATTATTTTTTTAAAAGATTTATATAATCATTAAAATATTTTATAAATATAGGAATACTTTTAATATTTACTTGTTTATTCATTAATTCATATAATTTTATAAATTTTTTATTTAATCAAATAATTGTTTATTTTAGCTTTTTATCAATAGTAATTTTTATTTATGTAAATTTATTAATTAAAATATTTTCAAAATATTTAAATATAAATAATAAATTATATTATATTTTTTATACAAATATTTAAATATCATAAATAAAAATTTCTGAAAAATATTTTTTATAATATTTAATTAATTTATAATCAAAAAAATAATAATTTGACTTATCTACTATACATTTTTATTTGTATATATATATTTATAAAATTTTTTATTTATAATATCATATTTTTATAATTATATGAAGAGATTGTGTGTTTCAAGGATAACTCATCTATAGACCATGAAATACCTTTAATATAAAAAATTAAATAAAATATTAAAATAAATAATTTTAAAAAATATTAAAGTATTATAAATTAGCAATGGAAATTATCACTAGCCCAAATAGTAGGGGAAAAATCCCCAGCTAAATGCATATATTTTGAGAAAGTACAAATTTAATGAATAATTTCTTCGAATTTTTTATAAAATTATAAAAAAATAAATTCAGATAATTATTTAAGAATGTATTTTGTCTTGAACTAATTAGCTAGGGAAATTCTGTCTCTAAATCCATAGCTATATTCCAGATGTAAATAGCTAGTGATATTTCCTTGCTAAATCCGTAGCTATATTTGTGGCTTTTCATTTCACGGAAATTTACAAAAAAAATAGCGACAGATTATTTATGGATCTAATTAGGTATGAAAATTATGTCAGTAAATCTATTGCTAAATTTATGGCTTTTGTTGCACAGAAAGTTACGAATAAAATAGTGAGGGAATATTTTCAAAAGTGAATTTCCATCGCTAATCCATCGCTAAATTTATTTCAATACAAAATCAGAAATACCTTACTATTCTCTAGCTAATACCTCACAATTTAGCTAGAGAATGATCTATAGATAAATTTTCCTAGCAAAATTGACATTTTTTATAGTGTATCTATCTATCTATCTATCTAGCTATCTATCTATCTATCTAACTATCTATCTATCTCTATATCAATCTATCTAACTTTCTATATTTCTATCTATCAATCTTCCTATTTTTCTATATAATTATCTATCTATTGATCTGTTTACCTTTAAATCTGTCATTTTGTCTTTGTATCTATGTATCTGTCAATCTATCTAAGTAGCTATCTGTATATATGTGTGTTTGTCTATCTATCTATTTATTTATCAATCTGTCTCTCTATCTATCTATATGTGTGTGTGTGTGTGTCTATCTATATGTATATCTATCTATCTATCTATCTATATATCTATCTATTTTGTCTATTTATTAGACTATCATTTTGTATATCTATCTATCGAACTATCTATATATTTGACTAATAATCTATACGAATTTTATCTATCTATCTGTCTATCTATCTATCTATTTGTCTATATATCAATCTATCAATAAGTCTATCTCTCTATATATTAATCTATATATCAATCAATCAATCTAATAGTCTATGAATCTATATATAGATATGTCAATCTATCTATTTATAAATCAATTATTAAATCTGTCGATCAAATTTCATTATATATATATATATCTATCTATCTGTATATCAATATATCTATCTAACTCTCTATCTATCTATATAATATATATCTGTTTATTTTTTATCTAATAAACTATTGATATATCTATCTATCTGTTTGTCAATCTTTCGGTCTATAAATCTATTATAAAAATGTTTATCAATCTATCAATCAATCTATATATCTATCTGTCTATCTATTTATTTATCTATCTATCTTTCATTCTTTCTTTCTATGTGTATATATATTTGCCTATCAATCTACCTATCTATCTTTCTAGCTATCTTTCAATCTATCAAACTATTTATCTATCTATTTTTCTATTAATATATCTATCTATTTATCAATATATCTATTTGTCTATCTATTTATTTATTTATCTAACTTTCTATCTATCTATCTATCTCGCTATCAATCTATATTTATCTATCTATATATCTATCTATCTGTCTATCTATCTTTTTATCCTTCTGTCTATATTTTTATCTATTTATTTATTTATCTATCTATTTATCAGACTATCTATCTAACTATCTATTTGTCTTTCTTTCTATCAGTCTATCTATCTTTCTATTTATCTATCTATTTATCTATCTATCAGTCTATTTGTCTATCTTTATGCCTTTCTATCTAGTTGTCTAACTATTTGTCAATCTAATTATCTATCTATCTAACTAACTAACTAACTATTTATCTATCTATCTAACTATCTATCTATCTATCTATCTTTATGTTTGTCTTTCTGTCTATCTACTTGTCTATCTTTAAATCTATCTGTCTATCTATATGTTTATCTATGTATATATCTATCTTTCTATCTATCTGTATATCTATCTGTATATCTATCTGTGTATCTATCTTTCAATCTAAATGTATATCTCTTTGTCTATTAATTTGCCTATCTATTTATCTATCTATCTATTTATCTATCTATCTGTCTATATATCTGTCTATATATCTATCTATATGTCTATCTATCTATCTATGTATATATATATATATATATATATATATATATATATATATTTATCTATATTTCTATCTATATTTCTATCTATCTGTCTATCTTTTGATCAATCTATCTGTCTATTTTTTTTTCTATCAATTTGTCTCTTTATCTATCTTCTATCTGCATATATATCTATTTTTCTTTCTATCTATATATATGACTATCTAAATTTATATATATCTATCTATCTTTAGGTCTATCTATCTAGCAAATAATATATCAATCTATTTATCTATCTATCATTCTTCCTTCTTCTCTATCTATCATTTATCTATCTATCTAAAAATAAAAAATTGATCTATCTATCATTTTGGCTATCAATAAATCAATCCATTTATTTATTAATCAATCTATCAATGTATCTATCAATTTTTCTATAAAATTCGCTATCAATTTATCTATCTATTTATCTTTTAATCTATCAATCTATCTAATATTCTATCTATTTATCTATCAAATTTTTTATATGTATATCTATCTATATATCTAGTTATCTATATATCTATGTATCTATCTATCTATCTATTTATATATCTGTCTAACTATTTATATATTTATTTGTTTCTCTATCTGTCTATCTGTCTGTCTATCTGTCTGTCTATTTGTCTGTCTATCTATCTGTCTATCTATCTGTCTACCAATTTATATATCTATCTAATTAAATATCCATTTATCAATCTATCTGTATATCTATCTGTCTAGCTATCTATCTATCTCTCTATCTATCTATATATCGATCTATATATCAATCTATATATCTATCTTTTTGTCTATATATATATATATATCAATCTATTTATAGGTATATCTTTATACTTATATATCTGTCTATCTCTCTGTCTATCTATCTGTCAAGCTATCTCTCTATAATTCTATCCATTAATATATCTATCTATTTGTCTATATATATTTCCATCAATCTTTCTATCTTTCTATTTATCTATCAATCAATCTATCTATCTATCTTCTATCTATATGTCTATCTATCTATCCATCTACATATCTTTCTTTCAAATCTATCTATCTATCTTTCTATCTATTTTTATTTCTATCTATTTATCTATCTATTTGTTTATCTAACTATCTATCTATATATCACTCTTTATATCTGTCTATATATATGACTATCTATATATCTATTTTTTTATCTATTTATTTGATTAGCTATCTTTATATCTATTTGTCTATCTAATTTTCTAATAATATGTTGATATATTTGTCTATCTATCTATTTATCTATCTATCTATCTATCAATCAATCTATTAACCTGTATATCAATCTGTCTGTCTATCAATTTATGAATAATTTTATCTTTCTAATAATCAATATTTCTTTCAATCTGTATATCAATTAGTCAATTGATCTATTTTTATATCTATCAATCTATCAATCAATCTGTCTATATATTTATCTATATATCTATTCGTCTTTATTTCTGTCAGTCTATATGAATGTCTATCTATCTATCTGTATGTCTATATATCTATCTATTTGTTTGTTTGTCTATATATATGTCTGTCTGTCTATCTGTCTTTATATTTTTATATTTATTAGGCTATCTTTTTGTCTATATATATATATATATATGTATGTATTTATCTGTCTATCTATCTATCTATCTATCTTTATATCTAGCTATCTTTCAATATGTCTATCTATCTTTCTAGCAAACTTTATATATTTATGACTATCTATCTATATAAAAAAGTCTATCTGTGTGTCTATCTATTTGACTATCTCTTTTTCTATCTATTTGTATATCTATCTATCTATCATCTATTTATCTATCTATCTATCTGTCTGTCTGTCTGTCTATCTATATATCTATCTTTCAACTATCTTTCTATCTATCTGTCTATCTATCTTTATATCTATATGTCTATGTATCCGTTTATTATCAATCTATATATCTAAACATCTATTTGTCTATCTATCTATCTATTTGCCTATTTATATATATCGGCCTATCTATCTATCTATCAGAGTATCTACTTATCTATCAAATTAACTTTGTATATATCTATCTATTTATTTATTTAATTGACTTTCTTTCTATCAATCTTTCTATATTTCTTTTTGCCTATCTATCTATCTATCTAATTATCTATCTTTCTATCTATTTATTTGGCTATCTATCTGCCTATCAATCTATCTATCTATCAGTCTATCTATCTATCAATATTTCTATATATCTGTATATCTATCTATGTATCTATTTTCTATTTATCTATCTATCTACCTATATATCTATTTAATTAGTCGTATATCTATTTCTCTATCTATCTATCTATCTCACTATCTATCTATGTATATGTTGATCTATTTATGTATCTTTATGTCTTTCTGTCTATCTATTAATATGGTTATCTATCTGCCAATCTATATTTCTAAAAGATTTGTCTCTCAATCTAGATTGATTGATAGATTAAAAGCTATCAATCAATCTATCTATTTAACTATCTATAATCTATTTATAAATCTATCTATCAATCTATCTATAATATTGTCTATAAATCTAAATTTTTATGTATATATTTTCTATCTTTCTATCTTTCTATATATATATGTCTATCTATTTGTCAAACTATTTGTTTATCTATCTATCTCTCAATCTACAATCAATCTCTAAATCAATCTCTCTATTAATATTTCTATCAAACCATATATCATTCTATCTATAAATCTAACTATCCTTCTATCTATCCATCTCTCTACTTGTCTCTCTATATATATATATATACACATATATATCTAACTTTCTATCTATCTGTCTATCTATCTGTATATTTATCTATTTATTTATTATCTAACTATCTATCAATTTGACTATCTATATGTCTGTCTATCTATTTATCTATCTATCTTTCTTTCTTTCTTTCTGACTATTTATCTGTTTATCTATCTATTTATCTATATCAATCTATCTTTCTTTCTATTTATCTATCTAACTATTTATTTGTCTATCTATCTTTCTATCAATATATATATATTTATTTATCTATCAATCTATCTATAAAAGTAAATATCATTCTTTCTATCAATCTATCTATCATTCTATCTATTAATTTGTTTATTAAATCTATCTATTAATCTGTCTATCAATTTGTTTATAAGAAATATTTATAATTCTATCTTTACTACTATCATTAATTCTATCTATCAATCTGTTAATCAATATGTCAATGAATGTGTCTACCTATCTATCTTTGTATCTTTAATCAATCTATCAATCAAAATACGTATCAATTTGTCTATCAATCTTTCTTTCAATTAATTTATCAATTAGTATATCATTCTATATATATATATATATATATATATATATCTATATCTATATCTATATATCTATCTAATAATATATATATCTATCTATATCTATATGTATATCTATCTATATATCGATCGATCTATCTATTTATCTATCTATTTGCTTGTCTATCTATATGTCTATAAATTTATCTACATATATATCAATTTGTATTTGTATTTGTTAATCAATATGTTTATCAATCTTTCTTTCAATTTGTCAATCAATCAATGAATCTATCTATCTATCAATCTGTCATTATATCTGTCTATCTATGTGTCAATCAATCTATCTATGTGTCAATCAATCTATCTATCTATCTATCTATATGTTTGTATATCCAATAGTTTATCTATGAGTCTATCTATCTGTCTATATATTTGTCTATCTATATGTCTATCTATCTTTCTATCTATCTATACATCTATCTAAACATCTATCTATATGTTTATATTTCTATGTATCTCTCTATCTATATATTTTTCTATCTATTTATTTGTCTATTTATCTATCTATTTATCTGTCTATTTATCTATCTATTTATCTGTATACCTATCTATATATCTATTAATCTATCAATCTATCTTTTGAACTTTTGATATATATATATTTATATATATGTATGTCAATCTATTAGTTTAACTATTTGTGTATCTATCTATCTTTTTATCTATCTATCTTTCTATTTATCTATCTATCTTTTTATCTATTTATCTGTTTATTTATCTGCCTATCTTTTTTACTATATATATATATATATATATATATATATATATAAAATATCTATCTATCTATCTATCTACTTGTCTATCTAACTATATGTCTATCATTCTATATATCAATATGTCTATCTATCTGTCTCTTTATATGTGTATTAATTAATCTATCTATCTATCTATTTGTCTAATTATCTATTGACTATATGAAAATCTATCTATCTATTTGTTTTTCTATCTATTTTTGTATCTATCTATCAATCTATGAATCAATCTATCAATTAATCTGTCTAACTATATATCTATCTGCCTGCTTGTCTAACAATCTATCTATTTATTTGTCTATTAATTTGCCTATCTATTTGTCTATCTATCTTTCTATCTGTATATCTAATAGTATATATGTATCTATCAATATGTATATTTATCTATATATCTGTTTGTCTTTCTATCTATATATATGTCTATTTAATTGTCTATCTATCTGTGTATCTATCTCTCTGTCTATCTATATTTCTATCTATTCATTTGACTATCTATCTTCCTATTTATCTATCTATCTATTTGTATACCTATCTAGCTGTCTGTTTGTCTCTCTATCTTTTTATATATCTATATATAGTTCTATCTAACAATATGTCTATCAGTCTATCTATCTATCTAAATAACTAATCTGCCTATCTATCTATCTATCTATGCATCTAAATATCTATCTATCTATTTTTATATCTTTATGTCTATCTATTTTTCTATCTTACTATCTTTCAATCTGTCTATTTGTATCAATATCCATCTATTTATCATTCTATATATCTATCTATATATCTGTCTATCTATCTATTTGTTTATCTATCTCACTATCTATCTATCTATATATCTATCTGTCAATTTTTCAATCTATTTATCTAACAATATATTTATGTATGTGTGTATATATATATATATATATATCGATTTGTCTGTCTATCTATTTGTATTTCTATCTTTCTATTTCTATATTGATCTATATAATAATCTATCGATCTATCTATCGACCTATCTACCTATTTGTCTATCTATGTATCACTAATTATGTTTATCTATCTATCTATCTATCTTTTATCAATTAGTCTATTAATTTATCTATCAATCTGTCTTTCTATTTATCAATTAATCTATCTATCTATTTTCTATTTATCTATTTGTTTGTCTTTCTATCTATCAATCTTTTTGTCTGTTTGTCTATCCATTTATCTGTCTATGATATTATTTATCTATTTTTGTATCTATCTTTCTACCTATCTATCTATATATATATATATATCTTTCTTTATTTCTTTTGTATCTATCTGTCTATTTATCTATCTATATATCTATTAATTTATATATATATATATATATATTTATATATATATATATATATATATATATATATATATATATATATATTTCTATCATTCTATCTATCTTTCTTTCTACGTATCTATCTATCTATAAATCTTTCTTTATTTCACTTGTATCTATCTGTCTATTTATCTATCTATATATCTATTAATTTATATATCTATCTCTATATCTATCTATTTTTTTATCATTCGATCTATCTATCTATCATTCTATCTATCTTTCTATCTATTAAACTATCTAATAATTTATAAATCAATTTATCTATCATATTGTATATCAAACTATTTATTAATTAATATATATATATATATATATGTTTATCTATCTATCTATCTATGTATCTATTTATCTATCTATCTATCTATATGTTTATCTATCTTTCTATCTTTCTATCTTTTACTCTATCAAAATATGTATCAAATTGTATTTCGATCTCTTTATCTATCTGTCTATATGTTTATCTGGGAATCTATCTATCTATGTGTCTATTTTATTATGTATCTATGTGTTTACCTATCTATTTGTCTATCTATCTATTTGTATGTCTATATGTATATCTATCAATCAATCAATAAATCAATTTCTTTGTCGATCTTTCTATCTATATAAGTATCTTTCTATCTAACTATCTATCTATATATTTATCTATCTATCTATCTATCAAACTAACTTTTTATCTATTTGTCAATCAATAAGCTACCTTTATGCCCATTTATTTGTTTATCTATCTAGATGCATATTTATTTGTCTATCTATCTATCTAAATGTTTATATTTCTATCTATTTGTCTATATGTCTATTTATCTTTTAGTATATCTTTCTATCTATCTATTTTTTTTA
>JAREIK010002093.1:44195-86695 GCA_029783825.1 Sapria himalayana | reverse complement strand
ATCCTAAAATTCCTCCATCTTCAAAAACAATTTTGAAACTGGTCCTAAAAATTCAGCTTCATAGTATGGTCGTCTATGTGAGTATAATAATGATGTCGATGAACTGATGCCAAAGACGAGCATCTTCTCATTTCCATCAACAGCCACATACCAAATCTAATTCATATCAATTGGTGGGGCTCATGAATGAGAACTACTAATTGCACCATCACATGAACCTTAAACAGATTGAGAATACGCTTGAGTCGTGGAAGCTAATATTTCCTCATATCTCACCTAATAAAAATGTACGAAAAGTATTTCAATTTATATTCAAACAAAAAAAAGTTATTTTTTTAATAAAACTTAGATTAGTTGCACGAGATATCTAATCAATGAAAGTCTAATCATCATGAGCCTTCGTGTGCATGTATCTGAATAATTACACACAAAACAAACGTTATTTCTATTGAAAAAGATTTTTTTATGAGAAATGAAATTTAGGCATAATTGAACACGTTTCACAAAGAAATAAACATAAAAAGTATAAATTTGATATAATACCAATGCTCATTCATGTTCACGCATAGAGCGAGATCCACAAGTGTGTGTAGACAAAACACTACCCACCCCAATTAGCTCTAAGCGACAATTGCCGCTTTATTTATAATACCTCTTCCTATAATCTCTATCTTCCCATCTGCTCCGCCACTCCTTTAAAATATGGTCCGAGACACTTGAATCTTTTTCTTTCTTCTTTAATAATTTATCTTTGATATCGTACACACTATCTTTATACCAACTGGCAGCATGTTTGTAGAACATACTTTTGACCTCCTCCTTTGGCTGTGTCTACCTATAAACTGTCTGCAATTATAAATAAACAATTTTTAATCAATGAACAAAAGAATAAATAAAAGATGTAAAAATTTTTAGGTTGTAATATTTACCTTAAATTCTCTCCAAATCAATAATTGGTCTCTATCTGTGAGTGACTTTCAATAATGAATATTTGGTTTAAAGAACTTCCTACAAATTATTTTCAGAACCCTAGAAATAGAACCAGACGACTCTAACTTCATCTTATAACCAAAAAATTATTAGCAAGTAAGAAATAAAATAATAAATTGATAAATTATTTGTTAAGTTTTATATCTTACGGATTATCAATTGTCGCATCAAATTGAGCAATAGGGAGACTCTCATCTATATGGTGCTCTGGAGAAGACTCTACAACATCTCCATCATATCCCTCCAATGTCTCTTGAACATTCATCAAAATCTCAGGACCATTATGTGGATCAGTCACCTGATGCCGATGCTGTGGTAGATTCACAATCTTCTCTATCTACTGTGACGTCTCATCTACCCATGACCCTCTACCTAGTTTCGGGCATACCTGAGGCCATGCTGCCTATACCATAACTCGTATGACCTTGCAACATGCTGCCTCTACCTCATCCACATGCCATATTTGTAAAAAATACATAAGGCAATGAAATAAACAAAAATGATTAACAATTAAAACAAAAATGATTACTGACACCCGTGTTGAACATGAACACCCCTAGTGGACTTGCTTCTCACCATAGTATATCCAAACATTGTAATCCACCACAAAACCATTTCTATACAAATGTATCTTTACAGTCTCAACATTCAAAAACTTTTTATTCTGATATTTAACTAAAGTGCAAGGACACCAAATATCTGTACCATCATTCACACACTCAAGATGTCTCAGAGAAAACTCAACAAATTCATCAACCTTATTCCCTCCCTCATTCATTACAAAACATTTCATTCACTATTATATTCTTTTACATCCAATCACGATCATCTTTCATAACTAGTTAAAAAAACCATTCTATTTAACAAATGCGATTGTCTCTATAGTAATTACGACCTTATAAATATATTGAATAACCACTGTACCAACCATTTTTAATGGTTATATATTTTTGGTTGTTAAATGGTTGGTAATCTTACGAGAATATTTTTCGCTAATTCCCTCCATATTTACATACCATATTCTAAACCAATTATATTTGGTATGTAATACATGGTCCATAGTTGGTCAGGAATTTGGTCGGAAATATTGTTCTCCGATGCACCTGTTTGGATCTTTAAATTGCTTGTGAATTGGTTAGTAATTACCGACCTATATATTTGGTCGATAAATGGTCGATAAGTACGAAGCTATAAATATTTTGAAAAAATACTATACCAACCAATTATAATGATAGGTCGTTAAAAGGTCGGTAATATATTCGATAACCAATCTATAGATCGATTCTTGACAAAAAAGATTTAGTCGGTAATATTATCGGTCTTTGGTTAGAAAAAAGGTCGGAAAATTTTTTGTTTCAATACCATTTTTTGGTCGCTAACTGGTCATGGTTTGGAAAGCAATTACCAACCAAATTTTTTGGTTAGTATTTTGTCGGTATTATTGTAATTTTTAGTAGTGATCTAACTAATAATTTGCCTATCTATCTATCTATCTATCTGTCTATCTATTTTTTCTATCAATAAATCAATCTAATTTCTATATATATGTCTATCTATCTATCATTTTATCTATATCTCTATCTTTCTATTAATATATCTATCTTCTTTATTTTTATTTCTCTATCTATTTGTCTATCAATTAATTTGTCTATCTGTTTATCTATCTATTTGTCTATCTATATGTCTAACTATATATCTATCTATATGCCAATCTAACTGTCTATCTATTTGTCTATCTATCTCTCTATCTGTATGTGTATCTTTCTATCTATAATATAGTCAGTGTATCTTTCTATCTATCTTCTTAACTTTCTATCTATATGTATATCACGTAGTAAGTCTATTTGTCTATCTATTTATATATATATATATATATATATTTGTCTATCTATCTATCTATTTATGTATCTATTTATCTATCTATCTATGTATCAATCAATCAATCTATTTGCATATCTATCTATCTTTTAATATATCGGTCTTCTATCTATATATCTATCTAGCTTTCTATCTATATTTCTGTCTATCTATCTATCTATCGATCTATCTATTTGTCTATCTATCGGTCTATCTATCTGTCTATATATCTATCAAATAATCTATTTATCTATTTGTCATTGCATTTGTCTATATATCGATCTATATATATAAATGTGTGTGTGTGTGTGTGTGTATTTATCTATATGTTTTTATATCTCTATTTATCTATCTATCATTCTTTCAGTATTTCTATTTGTCTATCTATATGTCAATCTATCTATCTATCTATTTTTCAATCTATCTATTAATCAGTCTATCAATGTATTTATGTATCTATCTTTCAATTTATATATCAATCTTTCTATAAATATGTTTATAAATCTGTCTCTCAATCTGTCAATCACCTTGTTTATCTATCTATCTATCAATATGTTTGTCTATCTGTTTATCTTTATGTCTATCAATATATCGATCTATCTATCTTTGTATCTTTCAATATATCTGTATATCAATGTAAGTATCTATTTTTATATCTATTTGTATATCTATATGTATTTCTATTTCTATATCTACCTATTTATCTATCTATATGTCTATCTATCTATATAATAATTTTTTTATCAATCTATATAATAATCTCATTATGTATCTATCAATCTATCTGTCTACTTATATGTATGTTTATATGTATATCTATATTTCTATCTATCTATCTATCTATTTATCTATATTTCTTTCTATTTATCAAATATCTATCAATCTATCTATCAATTTGTCTATTAATTTATCTATCAATCTGCCTATTAATCAATCATTCTATCTAACTATCTATAAATAGGTCTAATAATGTGTATATCAATATATATATATATATATATATATATATATATATATATATATATATATATATCATTTAACTATCTATATGTTTATATATCTATTTATCTATCTATCTTTGTATACATCTATATATCTATCTGTCTATCTGTATGTCAATCTATCTATATATCTATTTGCCTATCTTTTTATCTATATATTTGTCTATCAATATGTCTATCTATTTTTATGTCTTTATCTATCTATCAATCTATTTTTCTATGTCTATCTATATGTCTATTAATATGTCTTCAATGTGTCTTTCTTTTTGTTTATCTGTCTATCTATCTATCTTTCTATATGTCTATGTAAATACCTACATATTTTTCTATCTATTTATCTATCTATCTATCTATATATTTATATGTTTATCGTAATACTTATATTTGATATATATATATATATATATATATATATATATATATATATATATATCTATATGTCTATCTATCTTTCTATCTATCTTTCTATCAATATGTCAATCTATCTATCTTTCTATCAGTATGTCAATCTATATGTATATCAAATTGTCTATCTATCTATCTATTTATTTCTCTATCTATCTATATATCTATCTAACTATCTATCTTTCTTTCTATCTATCTGTCTATATATCTTTCTATCTATCTATCTATTTATATTTTTTCGATATGTCTATCAATCTATCTATAAATCTCTCTATTATTTATATCAATCTAACTAGAGGTGTCAAACGGGCCGGGACAGGCCGGCCAGCCCATTTTTTTAGGGCACGATCGTGCTTCCGTGCCGGGTCGAGCACGGTTTAAAAAAACCGGGCCCGGCACGGCCCGCAGGCACGATGGGCCGTGCCGTGCCTTGCCTGGCCCGCTCGGGCTTGCCTGGCCGAGCGGTTCGAAATACGGGGGACCGCGGGTCTGGTCGAATCAGACCCGACCCGTGGTCTTTTTTTGCGGGAGGGGCATCGTGGGGTCGGGCTCACGGGACACCCGGCACGGGATAAACCCATGCCGATGTGCCGTGCCATGGGCCAAACCTTGCCAGGCCAGGCACGGCACGGCTCGTGCCAAACCCGGGCACGGCATGGGCCCGGCCACGGAATTTTTCGATGCCTGGCCGACCCAGGCACGGCTGAACCGTGCCGTGCTTCGTGTCGGGCCGGGCCGGCTGGCCCTGTTGACACCTCTAATTCTAACTATCAATCTGTTTATCCATGTATTTCTTTATCTATTTATCAATATATCGATCAATATATATATATATATATATATTTGTCAATCTATCTATCTATTTGTCAATCAATTTATCTATCTATCTATCTATCTGTCTATCTATCTATGTATCTGTTTATCTATATATCTAACTATCTATATATATATATATATATATCTACATATCTATATTTTATCTATCTTTCTATCTAACTATCTATTTTTTTATCTATCTATCCATTTATTTATTTGTCTATCTATCTATCTATCTTTCTTTCTTTATGTCTAAATGCTCTATTAATCTATCTATCTATCTATTTGTTTAATATTCTGTCTATCTATCTATCAAATAATATGACTATATATCTGTCTAACTATGTATTTGTCTATCTATCTATTTGTCTATATTTCTATCTATCTATCTGTCTATTTATCTGTCTGTCTATCTTCCTATAAATTTATCTATAAATCAATCTATCAAGTTGTCTATAAACCTATGTATCATACTATCAATCAATCTATCTATCTATCTATCTTTATATCTATTTGTCTGTCTATTCATCCATCCATCTATTTATCTGTCTAACTATCCATCTTTTTATTTATAGATCTATCTGTCTACCTATATATATCTTTATCTATCTATCTATCTATTTATCTGTTAATCTATTTGTCTATCAATCTATCTATTTATCTATTTGTTTATCATTCTATCAATCTATCTGTCTATCTATTTGTCAATGTCTCTCTCTATCTATGCGTCTATTTATGTATGTTTCTATGGTTCTATCAATGTGTCTATTTATATTTCTATTTACTATCTATCTGTTTATCTCTATATCTATCAATTTGTGAATCTATTTGTCTATCTATTTTCTATCTTTCTATAAATCTATTTATATATATATATATATATCTCTATATTTCTATCTATCTACCTATCTATCATTCTATCTATCAATTTATGTATTTATTTATCTATCTATCTATCTATCTGTGTGTGTGTGTCAATTTATCTATCTTTTTATATAACAATCTATCTATCTATCTGTCGATATTTTTATCTATCTATATGCTTATGTATCGATCTATCTTTATGTGTATCTTTCTATCTATCTGTATGTATATATATATATATGTGTGTGTGTGTGTGTGTGTGTGTATCTATATTGGTATCTATCTGTTTTTTTTATAATAATCAAACAATCTATTTGTCTATCTTTTTATCTATCTATATGTCAATCTATCTATATATCTATCTTTATGTGTATCTTTCTATCTGTCTATATATATATGTATGTATGTATGTATATCTTTATGTCAATCAATCAATCTTTCTATTAATATATATATATATATATATCTAGGTATCTATTTATCTATATATCTTTATAACTATTTGCATATCTATCTATCTATATGTCTAAATATCTACATATCAATTTCTTTTCAATATGTCTATCTATTTGTCTATATATATGTCTAACTATATGTTTATTTATCTATCTGTCTATCTATATGACTATCTTTCCTCTATCTATCTATCTATCTACTTTCTATCTATATGACTATCTACCTACCTACCTATCTATCTATATGTATATATATATCTATTTATATGTGTATTTCTTTATCTATGTTTATAACTATCTATCTAGCTAGCTATCTATCTATATGTTTTTCAATTTTTATATCTATCTGTCTATCTATGTGTTTACCTATCTGTTTATCTATCTGTCTTTCAATTTCTATATCTATATTTCTCTTTATCAATCTACCTATATGTCTATCTATCTGGCTATCTATCTATCTATCTATCTATTTGTCTGTCTATCTATCTATATGTCTATCTTTCTATCTATTTGTATATCTATCTATCTATCTATCTATCTATCTTTATATCTATCTATTTATCTATCATATGTCTACATGTCTAACTATATGTCTATCTATCTATCTTCTATCTATTTATCTTTATATCTATCTGACTATCTTATTGTCTATCTAACTATCTATATGCCTATCTATGTGTTTTTTTATTTGTATATGGATCTATTTATCTATCTATATATCTATATTGCTATGTTTCTATATATATATATATCTGTATGTAAAATAATCTATCAAACTTTCTATCTATCGATCAATCTATTTATCAATCACTCTATCAATAATTTTTTAAATCTATCGAACTATCTTTGTATCGATCTGTCTATCTATATGTCTATCAATTTATCTATTAATCAGTCTATCAATATATCAATCTATTTGTCTATATTTTTATATTTCTATATGTGTTTCTGTCTATCTAGCTGTCTATCTATTTGTCCGTCCGTATGTCTGTCTATATATCTATCTATCAATTTTTCTATTTGTGTGAGTGAGTGAGTGAGTGAGTGTGTGTGTGTATATATATATATATATAACTATCTATTTATGCATATGTCTATCTATCTATCTTAGAGGTGTCAAAAGGGCCGGGTCGCGCCGGCCCGCTTTTTTTGAGCACGAGCATGCCTTCGTGCCAGGCCATGCAAGGCACGGTTACTGTACCGTGCCGTGCCTGTCCCGACACGGTTTAAAATTGCCGGGCCCTGCATGGCCCGTAGGCACGGTGGGCCGTGACCTGCCTTGCCTCGCCTACTCGGGCTGGCCTGTCCGTATAGTTCAGGATTCGTGGGACCGCGAGTCGGCTCAAATCAGACCCGACCCACGGTCTTTTTTGCGGGAGGGGCCATCGTGGGGTCGGGCTCAAGGAACACCGAATGGGACAAACCAGTGTCGGTGTGCCTTGCCACGGGCCAAACCATGCAGGGTCAGGCACGGCATGGCACGACACGGCTCGTGCCTAACCCGGGCAAGGCACGCGCCTGGGCACGGAATTTTCCCGTGTGGGCCGGCCCAGGCACGGCTGAACCGTGTCGTGCCTCGTGCCGGGCCGGGCCGGCCCGGCCAGGCCCGGTTGACACCTCTAATCTATCTATTTATCTATCTATCTTTCTGACTTTCTATCTTTATATTTATTTGTCTATTATCTATCTATCTAGCTATCAATCAATATATGAATCTGTCAATCAATATGTTTATCAATATATCTATCAATCTATATATCTATCTTTCTATTAATCATTATATCAATATGTATATCCATTTTTAATCTATCTATCTATATGTCTATAGATAGATATATAGATAGATAGACAAAAAGATAAAAAAAAAGATAAATATATTGACATAAATAAATAGATAGACTGTCGTACATATAAATTGATGGATAGATAGGTAAACAGGCAGACATACATATATATAGATAGATTGATTGATACAAAAATAGATAGATAGGCAGATAAATAGACAAATAGAGAGTCAAATAGATAGACAGATAGATGTATAGATATATAGATAGAAAGATAGATAGAAAGATAGATAGAAAGATAGATAGAAATTTAGGCATATAGATAGACAAGAAGATAACCAAAAAGATCGATAGATAGATGGATATATTGATATAAAAACAAACAGATAGATAAATAGATAGAAAGCTACATAAATAGGTAGATAGATAGATACATACATAGATAGATAGATACATAGATAGATAGATAGATAGACAAATAGATAAATTTAATAGATAAATAGATAGATACATAATTAGATAGATAGAAAGATAGATAGAGAGATTACAAGATTGATACATAGATAGTTATATATATATATATATAGACATAGATAGATATAAAGATAGTTGATAGACAGATAAATATATATACAAACAGACAAACAAATAGATAGATAGATAGATAGATATATAGACAGATAGATAGGCAGATAGATAGTTAGATGGATTGATAGATAAATAGATACACAGATAGTTAGATAGATAGATAGATAGATAAAAAGATATATAGTTAAATTGATAAATAGTTAGGTATATTTATAGACAGATAAATAGATAGATATATAGATATATAGATATATAGAAAGATAAATAGATAGAAAGATTGATTGATAGATAGATAAAAAATAGAGAGAAGATTATTAGATAGATAGATAGAATAATAGATTGATAGAAAGATAATAAATATATAAAGAAATAGATAGATAGATTGATTGATAAATAGATAGATAGATAGACAAATTGAAAGATAGATAGACAAATTGAAAGATAGATAGATAAATAACCAGACAAATAAACAAACATATAAAGAAATTAATAGACAGACATATAGATAGATGGAAATAAAGAAAGATAGATTAATAGATAGATGAATATATAATTTGATAGATAGATATATAGATAAATAGATTGGCACAAAGAAAGACAAATTGATAAACAAATTGATGGACAAATTTATAAATAGATTGTTAGACATATTGATTAATAGAATGATAGACAGAGTGATAGACAAATTGATTGATTAATTGATAGATAGATTGATCAATTGATAGATAGATAGATTAATAGACTAACAAATAAATATATTTTATAAATAGATTGATAAACAAGTTGATAGATAGATAAAAAGACTGATTGATAGACTAATTGATAGATAGATAATTATATATAAAGATAGATATATAGATAGATAGAGAAACAAATAGATCAATAGATTATTAAACAAATAAATAGACAAATAGATAGACATATAGATAGATCGATAGATAGATAGAAATAATGAAAATTAGATAGAAAAATAGATAGAAAAATAGATAGAAAAATAGATAGATAAATAGATAGACAAACTGACAGACTGACAGATAGATAGATAGAAAGATATATAAAAAATATATGGATAGATAAATAGACAAATAGATAGATAGCTAGACAGATAATTAGATAGATAAATAAATATAAAGATAGGTAGATAGATATACAAACATACAAACAAATATATAGACATACAAATAAATCTAAAAATAGATGGACATATAGATAGTTTGATAAATAGAAAAATATATAGATAGATAGACAGATAGAAAGATATATAGTCAGATAGGTAGACAGGCAGGAAAGTAGGCATATAGAAAAACAAATACATAAAAAGATAGACACACAAATAGATAGACAATTAGATAGATACATAGATAGATAGACAGTTTGATAGATAGATTGATTGATAGACAAATAGATACATAGATTTATAGACAGATAGATAGATAAATAGATAGATAAATAGATAGATAGGTAGATAAAAAGATAGATAAATATAATGACTAATATATAGATAGATAGATAAATAGATAGACAAAAAGATGGATATATAGACAGACAGACAGATAAACAAATATATAAAAGATTGTTAAACAAATTGATTGATAGAATGATTGATATATTCATAGATAGATAGATAGATTGATTGATTGATAGAAAGATATATAGATAGATAGATAGATAGATATATAGACAGATAGAGAGACAAATAGATAGACAAATAAAATCACACACATAAAGTTAATTTTTATATAGATAGATAAACATATAGATATATAGATAGATAGATCAAGAGATTGATAGACAGATAGATAGATAAAAATATAGTCTTATAGATTCATTTATTGATAGATTTATAGATAGATAGATTAAAAGATAGATAGATAGAATGAAAGATTGATAGATTAATAGACAAATAGATAGACAGATAAATTGATAGATTATAGACTAATAGATAGACAGATAGATAGAAAGTTAGAGACAAATAGATAGATAAATTGATAGAAAGACAAATAGATAAATATATAGATAGACAGATAGAGAGAGAGAGAGAGAGAGATAGATAGATATATAGACATAAAGATAGATTAAGAGTTAGACAAATATATAGAAAGATGTTTATATAGACAGACAAACAGATTGTTAGTTAGAAATATAGATAGACATATAGATATATAAATTGATATTCAGAAAGAAAGAAAGATAGATATAGATAGACATATAGATATATTGGCAGATAGATAGATAGACAAATTAATAAATATAATGATAGACAGATTGGTAAATAGATTTATAGACAAATTAATAAACAGATTAATACACTGATTGAAAGGCAGATTAAAGATAAATTGATAGATAAATATATGGATAGAGAAATAGATAGATAGATAGACAACTTGATATGTAGATAGATAGATAGACAAATAGAAACATTGATATATTGATAGATTATTAGATAGATAGATAAATAAATATATCGATAGATAGAGAAAGAGAGAGATAAACAAGTAGATAGATAGATAGACATATAAATAAATAAATAGATAGATAGACAGAATAATAGATATACAAATAAATAGACAAATAAATAGAATGATTGATAAATAGAAGATAGAAAAATAGATAGATATATATATATATATATATATATATATATATATAATGTTAGATAAAAAGATAGATATATAGATTGATTGAAAGATATATAAATAGATAGATAGATAAACAAATAGAGAGATAGATAGATAAATTTATAAATTGATATAGAAAAATATATAGATAGATTGATAGATAGACAAATAGAAAAATAGATAGATAGACGAATAGGAATGCATTTAGAAAGATATATAGTCCAAGAGACAAAAGGATAAATAGATAGATAGATAGACAGTCATACATATAAACAGACAAATAGACTGATAGAAATAAAGATAGTTTATATGATAGATATATTGATAGATAGATAAAAAAATTAATAGAGAGATAGATAAAAATTGATTGATAGATAGATTGACTAATTTTTATATAGATTTATAGATAGTTGATATAAATATAGATATACTCTTTGATAGACTGATAGTTAAACAGATTGATAAAAAGATTGATAGTCAGATTGATAGATAGATTTATAGATAGATAAATAGACATTTTGAAAGATAGATTGATAGATAGATAAACAGATTGATAAATATATATAGATAGATAGATTGATAAAAAGATAGATAGACAAATAGATAGACAAATAGATAGTTAGATAGTTAAATAGGTAGATAGACTAATAGATAGACAAAAAGATAGATAAAGAGATAGACAGATAGATAGACATATATATAGATAGTTAGATAAAAAGTTAGATATATCGATATATAGATAAACTGATAGATAGACATTTAAATAGATTGATAGACAAATAAATAGATAGTTAGATAAATATGTAGATAGATTGGTAGACAAATAGATAAATAGATAGATATACAGATAGATAGATATATATATATAGATAGATAGACAGAAAGATATATTGATAGATAGATGGATATATTAAATATAGACATACATATTTATTGATAGATAGTTAGATAGAGAAATAAATTTACTAAAAAAAGATAGAAAGATCAATTGATAGACAGTTAGATAGACACATTGAAAGATAGTTTGATTGATAGATTAATTGATAAATAAATCAATTTTTAGATAGAGAAACAGACAGACAGACAGATAGATAGATAGATTGATTGACCAATAGATAGACAAATATATAGATTGAAAGATAGATTAATATAATGATTGATAGATAAATTAATAGATATATAGATAGATAAACAGATTGATTGATTGATAGATAGATTGATAGAAAGATTGATAATTAGATTGATAGAAAGATTAATAGATAAATTTATAGACAGTTAGATATAAAGTTTCATAGAGAGATTGATTGACATATTGATAGACTGATAGGTATACAAATAGATAGACAGATAAATTGACAATTATATAGACAGATATATTGACATTTATTAGGCAAATAGATAGACAGATAGATAGATAGATAAACAGATAGATAGATAGGTAAATATATAGATATACAGATAGATAGATAGATACAAAGAAAGTAAGATAGTTAGATATATAAATAGATAGATAGACATATGGTTAGACATATATATATTGATAGAGAAATTTAATAGATGGATAGATGGATGGATAGAATGATTGATTGATTGATAGATAGAAATATAGATAGATAGATAGATGACTGATAAAGAAACAAATAGATCGATAGATTATTAGATAGATCAATTGATAGACAAACAAACTGATAGATAGATAGACAAATAGATAGATAGATAGATTGATTGATTGATATATAGATAGATTGATATATAGATAGATAGAGAAATAAATAGGTAGGTAGGTAGATAAACATATATTTAGATAGACAGATACACATATAAATAGTTAGAAAGATAATTAGCTAAATATATAGATACATAGATAGAAATAAAGATAGATAGAAAGATAGATAGACAAATAAATAGACAAATAAATAGATAGATGGATATATAGTTAGATTGATATATAGATAAATAAAATATAGATAGATAGATAAATAATTATATAAAAAGATAGATAAATACAAAGATAGATAGATAGACATATAGATAGATAGATAGATAGATACATAGAAAGATTATTAAAAAGATTGACAAATAGATAGACAAATAGATAGATAGAAAGATAGTTATAAAATGAATAAACATATAGATATATAGATATATAGACATATAGTTAAACATATAGATAGACAGATTGATTGATTGATAGATAAATAGATAGATAGATAGAAAAATAGAAAGAAAGATATATAAATAAATAAATAGATAGACAAATAGATATATTGATATATAGATAGATAGTTAGATTTATAGATAGATAGATAGATTGATTGATTGATAGATATATAGATAAATAGATAGATAGGATGAAAAATACATAGATATATAGACAAATAAATAGACAAATTGATACACAAGTAGATAATTAGATAGAATGGTAGATATAGATAGACAGAAAAAGAGATGAATTTCTATCGCTAAGTGTAGCCACGAATCCTAATTTTCAATCACTATTTTTGTGACAATTTTTAATTTTCCGTCACTAAAATAGAGATGGTTTTAGATCTCCATCACTATTTTAGCAATGTTTTACAATAAATCTTCACTAAAATAGCCCATAGAAATTTGCAATCCATCGCTAAAATAGTGATGGAAAATTAGAATGTCGTCGCTAACCTTAGTTATGGAATTCAATTTTTCATCGCTATTATAGCAATGGATTGTTGCATTCCATCGCTAATTTATTTTCTTGTAAACTTTTTGAGTCATTTTAGCTACGGAATATTCCATCACTAAAATTTAATATCCATCGCTAAAATACTTTTTATTTAAATTTTTTTTATATTAATTAAAAAATTACTGCAATATATTTAATTTTTAATAATTAGAACCCATAATAATAAAAAACACACATTCTTTGGAAAAATAAATATTAATTTAGTTCATTGTTGAAAATAAAAGCAATACAAATAACCTACATTAATGATGTTGCAACAATGTAAAAAACTCTTAACACAATAGCTAGTTCATATCATCATCTTATAAAAAAACTAGCTCATAATCTAAAAATCATGATCACAACCTACATTACAAGAAAATCCTATATAGCTAGGGACAATTCCCTAGCTAAATGAGCATTTTCTGTCGCTAAATGAAATATAGCGACGGATTACTGATGGATCGGTTCCCTATATAAAGTGCTTCTTACTAAAATATATTGACGGATAGTGTCACTAGCTAAAAACTTAGCGAAGGAAAAATCCATTGCTAAAAAACACAAATTCCCTAGCTAAATTAGTAAGATAAATGAGATTTTCTGTCGCCGAGCGAAAATAAAGATAGATGATTCCCTAGCTAAAGTGTTGTCAATAAATTTTAGCGATGGATATAGTCCTTAGCTAAATAAAATTAGCGATCAAAAACCGTCGCTAATTATAATATTTCCCTAGCTAATTTAGCAAGGGATTTTTTCCTAGATATTTTAATTTCAAAATTAATTTCAGAATTTAAATTATTTTAAAATTTTTTAATAAAATAATTTAATATTTTTATATCAAATTGAATAACAATTGAAACTATAAATAATTTATAATAAACAAATAATAAAATCATTTAATATCTTATTCTAATTTAATATTTTACACAATTGAAACAAAAAAATAATAAAATTTTATTTCATCTTATTCATCAATGTATCTACTGATAGTGCATAAAGTATAATATATCCATTCATTGACATTGCTTCTCTCCCTCTGCTCCTCCGATCATCATTTTTCTACTACGACAAAGTTGTCCGAGTCACGGCACGTAATGTCTAAGGAAAAATCTCATCACTTATAGAAGCTTTGTATGTGGAACAATGCGGTATCATATCTGTAAGAAATTTAAACAACTCAGTCAAATTTAAAAAAAAGTTATGTTTTGATACATATATAATATTGTATTATATATGTAAATATATACAAGCATTTCATTCGTAGATATATTAATACAATATATGTATATAAAAATAGCAATATTATGTACATATAAACTGAGTACATGTACATAAAATACGGTAGTATTATATTTATGTATATACTAACTTTCTTCGTACATATATACCTCATTTGGTACTGTTGCTGCTACTCCCACTACCACTCTTGCCGTTGCTATAGTTGCCACTGTCACTACCAATACCATTGCTGTTGTCACCACTACCGCAATTGCCTCTGCTATTGCGGCTGCTGCCATTGGTCGCTGCCCCCGCTGCCGGTGCTGCAGCTGAATGCCACAGCTATCGCTACCACAGCTATCGCTGCCACAGCTTCTACCACCGCCACAGCTGCTATCACTACCGCCGCTACTACCGTTGTCGCCTCTGCCATTGCTGTCGTTGCTTCCGATGCTGCCGCTACTTCTAGTGTAGTAGCTACTATTGCCACTACCACCGCGCTTCCGAAGCAGCAGTAGCAGCTGCCTTCGATGTCGTCGATCCTGCCGCTGCCGCTCCCACCACTATTGCCGCCATTACAGCCCTCGCTGCTACTCCCGCCACCACTAGAGCAGCTGCCGCTTCCGCTGACGCCGCTGCCATAGCTACCGGCATTGTCGCTTATACTACTACTGATAATAGGCTTTTACATATCTATAATAGTCTAAAACTCTACCCGAAAAATTTGGAGACACAAATATTTTCACAGATATATAAAAATAGTTATTATAGACATGAACAAACACAAATTAAAGTTGATCGTCATACAGCTTAAACTAAAATTTATAGAATTAATTTAATACAATATTAAATTAATACAATTTTAAATTAAAAAAATATTCATTGAATAACTTATTCTAATACAATATTTTAAATAACTAAAAAAAATAACTAAAATTATATTTCATCTTAGTAATCAATGTATCTACTGACTGTGCATAAAGTATAATTTATCAATGCATTGACATTGCTTTCTCTCACTCTACTCCTCCGATCACCAAATTTTCGTGGTGAAAAAACTGTCCAAGTCACGGTGCTTCATGTCTGTTAAAAAATCCATTCACTTATATAAGCTTCATATGGAAAACCATGCGGTACCACATCTATAAGAAATTTAAACCACTAAATCAAATCAAAATAAATTAAAAAAAACTATGTTTTGATAAATATATATTACTATGGCAAAAATGTACATATATACTAACATTTCAATCGTACATATATTACTATAGTATTTGTACATATAAATTGTAGTATTATGCGTACATTTATACCGAGTACATATATACTCAGTATATATGTACATAAAATACTACAGAATTATATGTACGTATATACTGACTATATACATATGTATATTCCACATTTGTTGCCGTTCCTACTACTTTCACTGCCACTGCCGCCCTTGCCTCCCTTCCCGCTCGTTGCCGCCCCTGCCGCTACCACTGCCATTACTGCTAACACTATTGCCTCCACTATCACTACTACCTCTGTCACTGCTGCCTCCACTGCCACTACTACCATTGTTGCCTCAGTCGCCACTACTATCGTTGCTACCGTTGCTGCCTCCGCTGCCGCCACGATCGCTGATGCTGCCGCTTCCTCCGCTACCTCCACTATAGTCGGTGTCACTACTACCGCAGCTGCCGCATCTGCTACCACTACCACTGTAGCCGCTGCCACCACTGGCGACGCTGCCATTGCTGCTACCGCTACCACAATTGCCACTTCTGGTACCACTGCCGCTACTACCATCATTGTCACTGTTGCTGCCACTACCGTGACTACCATTGATGATAATAGGCTTTTACTTACCTATAATAAGCTAAAACTCTACCCAAATAATTTGGAAAAATACAAATATATTCAAAGATATATAAAAACATTTATTATAGGCATCAACAAACAAAAATTATAGTTGCTTATCATACAGTTTCAACAAAAATTTAATTAAATAATTTAATATTATTAAATTAAATTTAATAACAATATAAACTATAAATGAAAATTTTAAATTAAAAAAAAATCATTTAATAACTTATTCTAATATAATATTTTAAATAACTAAAACAAAAAAATAATAAAAATTATATTACATCTTATTAATCAATGTATCTACCGACTCAGCATAAAGTATAATCTATCAATGCATTGACAGTGCATTTTCTCGCTTTGCTCATCCAATCACCAACTTTCTGCTACGAAAATGCTATCAGAGTCACGGTGTATCATGTTTGTTGAAATATGTCTTCACTTATACAAGCTTCGAATGGGAAACAATGCGGTACCATATCTATACGAAATTCAAACTACCAAATCAAATCAAATTAAATAAAAAAAATTATATTTTGATAAATATATATTATTGCAGTAAATATGTATATATATACTAACATTTCACTTGTACATATATTACTGCAGTATATATACATATAAACTATAGTATTTTACGTAAATATATACTGAGTACATATATATACTCAGTATATATGTACGTAAAATATTGTAGTATTATATGTATGTATATAGTGACTATATACGTACGTATATATCACATTTGTTGTCGTTGCTGCTGCTCCCTCTACCACTACCACTCCTGCTACTACTGTCGCTGTCATTGCCACTACCACTGTCATTGTCACTGCCCCTACCTCTACCACTTCCACTACCGATGCCACTACCACTGTCGCTGCTGCCGGTATTGTCGTCGTCAACTCGGCACCACCGCCCTTGTCGCGGCTACCATTGATGTCGGTGTTGTCATTGCCATCGCTACTACCACTAATGCTGCTACTATAGCTTCTTTCCCTGCTACTGCTGATGCCGTAGCTGTCGCAACTGTCGTCACCGCTGCCGCTGCCTCCGCCGCCACCACTGCCGCCACTGCCATTGCCACCGTTGCTGCCTTTACTTCCGCTGCTGCCGCTGATGTCACCTCTGCCACTACTGCCGGTGTTGCCGGTGTTGCCGGTGTTGCCGGTGTTGCCGGTGATGCCGGTGCTGCTGGTGATGCCACCACTACGGCTGCTGCTTTTGTTCCTGCCCATATCACCGATGCTGTTGTTGCCACTGCTGCCGCCACCACTGCTTCTGCCACTGCCGCTACCACTACTACCACCGCTGCCACTTCTGCCACCACCAATGTTGTCGCTGCCATCGCTGCCGCTACTGAAAATAGGCTTTTACATACCTTTAATAGGTTAAAACTCTACCCAAAAAATTTAGAGACACAAAAACATATTCACAGATATATAAAAACAAATATTATAGACATGAACAAACACAAATTAAAGTTAATTGTCATACAGCTTCAATAAAAATCCAAAAAATGTTCAGCAATTATGTTTAGAGATAAAGATAATGCAAAAAATAAAATGTTTTTAGAATAATAAAGATTATATAAGCTAGGCCTTTTTTGATAAATCTGAAATCAGTAATATGGGACCCATGCATTGGAAGGACCGTGGTAATGTCTGGATGCTTTGAATCAAGATTTTTACTTTTGTCTCACATGATGTGTCCTATAAAGATTCATAATTTGGTTAATCAAAAAAGTAATGAACAAATCCAGAATAAAAAAAATTGAAACCTGCACAAAAAATATCATAATTATTTGCTACACATAGACAAAAATAAATAACAGTTCAGAAATAATTCTCATACTCAATCATCCTCATAATTTGTAGGGAATGCTAGCCTCTCCTGTGAGGATTCGCAGCTGGATCTTGGAATGTTATCTGTTGCACCAATGCTGCTAATAGTGACTCCAAATAGGACATCTGCTATTGCATTACATTTTTAATTTTTTTAATTTCTTGCATTTCTTCCATCAAATTAGTTATCTGCTCATCCTTCTTTTATATTTCGGTCTCCATATCTACAATATGTTCATTTGTTTCCAATGCTTGTTGTTCGATTGCCTCATCCACCATTGCTAAAATAGATGAATTATAAGTATGACTGCTACAACAAAATGCCCCTCCCTTAGAGCCGATTCCATACACTCACTGTTTCTTTCGACCTCCTATTGTCTCCAAATAAATAGAATCATAGTCAATTGGTTGAAGGTCAATAGAACCCTCAACTTGTTGATGAGCAGCTGTCACACATTCCTCCTTTAGGTCTTGAGATTAAATAGAGAAAAAAACTATTCTAGATTTACAAAAAATAAAATAAATATTTTGCATTCAAAATAATTTTCATAATGTATTGTAGTTTTATAAAATCTAATTAATATAACAATTTCTTACAGAAATCATTTAAAACTTATTGTCAACATACTGACCATCCACTTTCTTCACAAGCATCTTCCTAAAAATCTCATAAAAATTTGGATATCGACCCAATTCTCCAGCCTAGAATATGTTTTTATTAAGTCATAAAAAACAAATGATAAAAAATTTAACAAAATTAATAAAATCGTGAAGAGATTTTATTTATTGGACTATTAGGACAAACACAAAATATAGATATGTTTAGAATTTTAAATTTGTACCAAATCTCGAGAGTGCTCAATGCTCGACTTTGAACCTCCAGCTTGTCGACAGATTCATGTACCTAATCTAGCTACCTCACTTCTTCAATTTTTGCTAGCAATATCTGATTTTTTTCTTCACATCTGGCTCCTCCCAATAATTAAGCCACTCGGGCCAGTCTTTCTCTGATATAAAATCAGGCATTTCTTTCATTTTATTTAATTTATGGATAAAATCAGAATACCATTGAGCAGATTTGATCTTCCATAATGACTTTATCTTTCCATCAAATTTGGGTGCCCATGTGCACTAATTCTATAAATAGAAAAATGACAAAAGAATTTATATTAACAACAAGAACATAATTATTTACTATTTGAATAATAACCAAGATAAAAGTTAAGTAATTAGATAATTATTTTTCAATTCTTTTATTTTGTTATTTTTACTTAAAAGTCATTAAAATATGACTTTTTTGTCGATTCAGAAACTTTTTTCCAGGAGAATGCTTTAGAATCAGCCATTTTCTTGAAAGCCTTTGTAATTATAGTCAAACACTTGTGAGATGGAATTAAACTGTACAAATAAATAAATAACATTGAAATCAAGCAAATCGTAACAATATAAAAAAAACAATGATAATAATATCAAAATTTTTTTTTCAAGTCATTTTTATATCTTTCTTTTATCTCTCATCCACAATCTCAATTTCTAACTTTATGCTGATTGCAGAGGAAGGCACAGCATTTGATGATGTTGTTGGTATTGTAAAAGAGGGAACAATTTGTGTAAAATGTGGTGTAGAAGATAGAGATGGATCAAAAGTTTGTGCAAGAAGCACAATGGATGGTGGGCTTACATTTGATAAAGGTGATTGTAGAGGTCTAAATGATGGTGATGGTGATGGTGATAGAAATAGAGATGGTGATTGTGATGTTGAAGTCTGGATATGGTGGCTATGAGATGGTACTGATTCTGCAACATGAAGTAACATACTAGATGAATTTGGTTTATTTTTGTGTCCATGCCCACCTCCACCACAGCCAAGTCCTTTAGGAACCATCTACTATACAAAATAAAACATAGAACAAAAAATAGAGATATAATGAACAAGCATACTTTTTCAAATAAAACACACCGATAGATTTCAATATAATATAAAATGTCTTTGATAGTTTAAATTTATAATAAAATTATAATAATTTAATTATCAACATCACTATCATTCTCTAGTAGATCATTTGATATTTCGTCTGATTCCGATAGAAGTTCGAACTCATCTTCATAAAGAAATTGATCATATTCAATTTCTATTGTGCTACAATTTGAATCACATAAATCTTCTGGATCTTCATCGACATTCACAAGCTCAAAATTATTTGTCATCTTCTTGGAATGCCAGTGTAATTTCTAAGTCTGCACTTCGTTGTTGCGATGTTGGTAACTCAAATTTTGATCAAGCTTTGATTTTGCAAATCACCTACGTATCTCTCTTATCACGAGATAAATTCATATATGTACAATAATATACATGAGTAGCTTGAACTGCCATAATAAAGGGCTCATATCGATTATATTTGTGTTTATGTTTAACATCTACTAGCTTATTATCCGAATGAATCTATAAGCCCACATTTCGTGTAGGATCAAACCACTCGCATTTAAATAATACAATCCTATTATTTTTGAGTCCAAGATACTCCAACTCAATACCTTCTTTGAGTTGACCATAATAATCAATCTCATCTGCACTATAACATGAGCCTTTAATGCATACACCACTATTCATTATAATTTTAGAAGAACCGTGCCCAATTGTGTGAAACTTATATCCATTAACAAAATACCCAGGATAGGTTGTCACATATCTAAACGGGCATTTACTTAGATTCTGAATGAAAATATTTGAATCTCCATTTGATGTTCAATTGCATGTGACATAAATTAAAAAAATGATATTAACAAATAAAATATACTAATAAATTAAATAATTCAAAAATAAAAAACTTAATTATACTCACATAATTTTTTAACCAATTCGCAAATTTAGTTTCTAGCATATAATCGACATCATTACTAGAAATTATTGTTTGCCTATATTTAAATTGCTCAACATAAATACTACACAAATATAAAATGAGAGAAAAAAATGTACATTAATTTTTAATAATTCCTATTAAAGATAAAATTAAACTATGATTAAACCTGCAACCATTTTTGGTATACATACTCAATATATGGTACAACCTCCTCACAATTAAGTAAAACATAGCTCCGGGTTACTTTGTACTCTTCATCTATCATACATCTTTACATTGCTCTTCCAAATATTTTTCCAAGGTGCTTGAAGATAGATAGTTTGTCCATAAAATCTTCCACCATCACATGACATTCATAATTCCGTGACATATTTCTATTCTTAGTATTGACATGATCTCAAACTAATCACAATAAAATGATGATGCTTCTTCTATTAAATATGCATTGCAAATTGAACCTTCAACTTTTCTTTCATAAATAGGCATTACTCTATTACTCTCTCTCTCTCCATCTCTCTCTCTCTCTCTCCATCTCTCTCTTTCTCTCTCTCAATCACACACCCTCTCTCTCTCTCAACCTCTCTCTCTCTCTCTCTCCATCTCATTCTCTCTCTCCCTCTGTCTCTCTCTCTCTCCATCTCTCTCTCTCTCTCTCTCCATCTCATTCTCTCTCCATCTCTTTCTCTCTCCATCTTTCTCTCACTCTCTCTCCTCTCACTCTCTCTCCCTCCCTCTCTCTCTCTCAACTTTTCCAATGCCACAATAATGAGACGTATTCATTACATAATATTCATTATTTATTTTGATCATATTGTATGTTTACATTATTTTCTCTTTACTTGACATGTGTGGAATAGTGGATTCAACTTTAAATATGACTATTTTTTTATTATACATGTGTTGGGTGAAATAAATTCAGATTTATAATAATTTTTTCAAAGTATTTCATGAGAAATGGCACCATATAAATTGAAATCAGATTTCTTTATGTATTATTTAGGAGTAAGATAAAATCAAACATTAAAAAACAATAATAAAATGATATATTTATCAATCAAACTAGAATAAATATATCAAATCAAACTCAATTTTAATTAAACTAGTTAGATCGAATTAGTTTTAACCTCTGTCTCATTCTCTTTGACATAGAATTTGTCAAATTCCATGACTGAATACTAGAGACCTTGGAAGAAGTTGATGGTAAGAGACTGTGGAATATCGTGATGACGAAGCGCCACTAGGTGAGCTCCATGTCATAGTGCTTGGTGTATTTTTCTAAGCATAGATATGATTAATCTAATGTCATTTTTATATTTAGCTTATTTTGCCAACTAGAGTCTCTTGTTGGCCAAAAATAATGACATAGAGTGATCATTGGTTTTTTTTGTTACATCTAACCCCTTCTTCACACAATTATATCTACCTTTATGCAGTCACTATCCAAAATGTAACAAAAAAATCAAGGTGTCTATCATCAATTAATTTCATATAAATATATGTTATTATATTTATACATAGTTATGTTTATGTATACTATTTTTATAGTTATAGATATAGTAAAATATATTTATATACGAAATTTGACTTATATCACACATGCATATTCATGTATAGTTATGTTTAAATACAATTATTGATTTGAGGAACTTAAATATATAAAGATTTATACATTTATATATAACTATATATACATGTATTTAACAATATGTATATCAACATATTACTATATATAAATGTATTTATCTACATCAATACATATACATAGCCATATGTCTAAATATATATAATAACATGAAAAACTAAATATAATTACATCTACAACATGTATAACTACATGCTTTAGAAACTTAATATCCATTCATATCATTCAACTCATTCATATAAATATATTTTTGATATTATTTAAATCTTTAGAATTTTTTTATATATTTTAGGATGTTAAATTTATTTTTTCAACCTTAAATGTATTTTTAATGTATTTTTATATGTTTGCATAAATCATTATGATTTAATATGTTTAGCGTTTGTATTTTTGTTTCACTTATTATCATTTAGCTAAAATTGATTTCTAATAAAATGTATATTTGTTAAAATTCATGTTGTGAATTTCAAAACAAAGAACAATATGCTTGTGTAATAAATATTATAAAAAATTTCTAAAATATATATGTGATGTAGTTTCAATTTACAATGATAAAACATTAAAAATAAAATTTATTTACCAAATAAAATTTGCACCTCATAATATGCAATATGTTTTATTTATTATAAATAAACAATATTTAAAATGTATCTATTAATTACAAATAATAATATGGTAGTGTATTCAATTTAAAAAAAAATTAAAAAATAATATTTTAAAAAAACAAATTCATATATTTATAAGGTCATTTATATATTTTGAATAAAAAAAATAACTTGTAGGAAAATTTATTAATGTATTTATATGGTAGCCTATTTTGTTTGAACATAATTAAAAAAATAATTGATTTTTTACAAAACATTAAAGACATGTATTTATATGCATTACATTATAATTGTTTGAATTTTAATGTTTTTAAAAATTTATTAATAACAATAAATAATAGTTAGAAATTTTTAATTGACATTAATATTTTAATAAAAAAGTTATATAGAAAAACCAAAACAATATTATCTATTTATGACCAATATTTTAATTATTAACATAATTGTAAAACAACATAATTTACAAATGTCATTTTCATTTTATTATATGAGTATAATGATAGTAATTTTAATATAAATTTTAAAAAACAACTATTCGAATAAAATAGAAGCTCATTTAGTTAATTTATAATTTCATTTTATGCATTAATATACTTCAAACACACACACCCACCCACACACACACACACACACACACACATTTATTTTAAATATAAAGAATTTACAATATTTTATAAATTGTGTACAATATATAATATTTTATTTTAATTAAATTTTCAAAATCATAAAATTTTAAATATATTTACATCACACACACGCACACGCACACACACACATATATATAATTGTTTCATGTGTAACTTTAAAAATACACTACGTATATAGGTATATGTGTGTGTTTGTGTAGGTGTTTAGTAGTATATGCATTCATACAAGTATATACACACTACTTTGAAAATGTAGATACATGTGTGAATATATATAAAAGTACAAAAATATGTATTGTGATATATAATGTATAGTAATGTATATGGATGTATAAATGTGTGTGTGTAGGTCAGTGTATATGTACATATATATTTATGCAAATATATGTAAATATCAACATTATTTTTGAGAATAAAAATACTAGAGCACATAATTATTAACATGTTACACAATTCATGAGAACACGAGCAAAAAGTGACATTATTGCAAGATATTCTAATCTCCCATCTATAACACTTTGCCTCATATTTTGATCAGAGTACTACTTGCATTGATAAGGTTCATTCAATACTACTTACCATGGAGTTATATTTTCATTCAATAATATAATTTGTTTAAATAAAAAAATCTATCTACTATCTTTTTCAACAACTCTTCTATCTTTTTTTTCTAGTCTTGATAAGTTATTATAAATTTTGATTATATGTACATTTCTTTTCTAATATCGCTAGTTCAAACTATTGTAATAGTAAAATCCATCAAATCAATCTAGGTCTGATATCTTTATTTTCTATGAGATATTTGATTATAGAATATTTAATATATACTATGACTTTGGTTCTCATTAAATATGATATTAACTTGCCAAAAGAAAAGATTGTTTATACAAGTTCTATCTCTATAGTGGTGTAATTCAATTATGCATTTGAGAGTGTGGTGTTATCATAGTTTATGATAACTATTTATAAATATTTGTATAACAATATAAAACTATTCATAATTTTATTTAACTACATTTGTAGCTATGTAAAGCATTTTTATAACTATATTAATAACCATATATAATTATTTTTTAACTATATAATATTTTATAACTAAATGAGTAATTCGATATAACTATATTTTTAACAAAATATATCATATATATAGTAATATATAACTCTATATAATTGTAGTTTACTATATGTATAACTATAAAAATGTTATATATAACTATATCTTTAACTACATACATATTTATAACTATATGTGTATAACTATATATAAATATTTTTATAAGTAAGTAACAAACTATATAATTAAATATAATTATATTTGTATCTATGTATACATATATGTATTCATATAATTAAATATATATATTTAATTATAACTTTGTATATATTTATGTATAACTACTTATAACTACTTGTATGAATATATCTATATATAATATATAAATCTTTTTTTAATTATTATACTATAGGTATAAGAACATATAGAGGTTGACCTCTCTTTATGGTGACCATCTCTTGAGGTCTATTGATTCTGTTTCTTTCTCTCATCAAATCTCTTTACTACCATACAACAAAGGATTTGAGATTTAGTGGAAGAAATGGGATTTATGTTCACAAATCTCTTCAGCAGGCTATTTGCCAACAAGGAGATGAGGATTTTGATGCTAGGTCTTGATGCTGACAGAAAGACAACCATTCTCTATAAGTTGAAGCTGGTGATATTTTCACCACAATTCCTACTATTTTCTTTAATGTAGAGACTGTCAAATACAAAAGCATCAATTTCACTATGTGGGATTTTGGGGGTCAAGACAAGATTCGCTCTTTCTGGAGGGATTACTTCCAAAATACCCAAGGTCTCATATTTGTGCTAAACAGCAATGACAGATATCGAGTAGTTGATGCCAGAGATGAGTTGCATAGGATGATAACGAGGAAAACTTCGAGATGTAGTTTTGATGGTGTTTGCCAATAAGCAAGAGCTTCTCAATGCAATGAATGCAATTGAAATTACTGAAAATCTAGCACTTCACTCTCTTCTCCAATGTCGTTGGTAGATTTAGAGCAACTGTGCTACCTCTAGCGAGGGCCTGTACGAGGGTCTTGATTAGCTTTCCAATTACATTTCCTGCAAATCATAAACAATATAAGCAGGATGAGGTAAACTTTGTTGACATATCTGGATGTTGATCTAATCTTTGCCTATTTTTCTTGAGTTTTGTTCTGTTATGTGGATGGCATCATTTGTTTCTAGGGGGATTCAAATTGTATTTATATTTATATATTGCATGCATGAAATACAAGAATGCATTTACTTTGTTCTGATCTATTGTAAGCCGAACTTGTTTGTTTTCTGTTTTATGTCTTTTTGCCATTGGATCCCAAAGGTATAAAAACATATAACTATAAATAATTTTCTTTGACTATATGTATTACTATAAAAGCTTTATACATAACTATATTTAAATATATATTTAACATCTTATATTTAATATACATTTGTATATTTTAGTATTCTAAAATATATTTTACTATATCTAGTCATATACATAACTATATGTATAGATATATAAAATTATATAACTAAATACATATACCTAAATGTATAAATATAGGTATAACTATATGTGTAACTATATGTATAATCACATGTAACTATATTTATAATTATTTATATAATAACATACAATATTATATTTAACTATATTTGTATAAATATATATAAATATTTGTATAACTATATATAAATATTTGTATAACTATATATCACTATATAATTAAATATAACTATATTTGTACGTATGTATACATATATATAAGATATATATTTTTTTATAACTTTATATATTTATGTATAACTATTTGTATGAATATATCTATATATAACTATATGTTTAACTATATAAAAATATTTATAGCTATATATATTATATGTATAATAACATATAACTAAAAATAATTGTATCTTATTATATGTATTGCTATAGAAGCTTTATACATAACTATATTTAAATATATAATGTAAAACTTATATTTAATATACATATATATATTTATATATTAGTATTAAAAAATGTATTTTACTATATCTATACCTATACATAACTATATGTATAGATATATAAAATTATTTAAATAAATATATATACCTACATGTATAAATATAAGTTTAACTATACGTGTAACTATATGTATAACCAAATGTAATTATAATTATAATTACATGTATAACAACATATAACATTATGTTTAATTATATGTGTATAACTATATATAAATATTTTTAAAACTAAATATAACTTTATATAATTAAATATAACTATATTTTTAACTTTTTATACATATATGTATATCTATATATTTGTTTATAACTTTGCATATATTTATGTGTAACTAAATATAAATATTCATGTGAATATAAATATATATATATATATATAACAAAATGTTTAACGATATATAATTTTTTATAGCTCTATATATATTATATGTATAATAACATATAACTTTACACAATTTTATATTATTAATTTATGACCTATATTAAAATATATAATTAATAACATATATTTAATATACATTTTTATAGATTAGTATAAAAAATGTATTTTAGTATATCCATACCTATACATAACTATATGTATAAATATATGAACAAATATATATACATACATGTATAAATATAAGTTTAACTATACATGTAACTATATGTATAACCACATGTAACTATATTTATAATTACATGTATAACAACATACAACATTAATTTTAAATTACATGTGTATAACTATATATAAATATTTGTAAAACTAAATAAAACTTTATATAGTTAAATATAACTATATTTTTAAATTTTTATACATATATCTATACATATAATTAAATCTATATATTTATTTATAACATTGTATATATTAATCTATAACTAAATTTAACTACTCGTATGAATATATATATATATATATATAACTACATGTTTAACGATATATAATTTTTTTATAACTATATCTATTATATGTATTCTAACATATTACAATAAATAATTTTATCTTACTATATGTATACCTATAAAAACATCATACATAACTATATTTAAATATATAATTAACAATATTTATTTAATATACATTTTTAAATATTAGTATAAAAAATGTATTTTAGTATATCCATACCTATACATAACTATATGTATAAATATATGAAATTATTAGATAAATATATATACATATATGTATAAATATAAGTTTAACTATACGTGTATCTATATGTATAACTACATGTAACAATATTTATAATTATATGTATAAATATATACAACACAATGTTTAACTATATGTGTATAACTATATATAAATATTCTTATAACTATAAATAACTCTATATAAATAAATATAACTTTATTTTTAATTATTTATACATATATGTAAATCTATATAATTGTTTATAACTTGGTATAGATTTATTTATATTTACTTATAACAACTTGTATGCATATATCTATATATAATTATATGTTTAACTATATGTAACTATTTATTACTATATTTACTATATGTATCCTAACATATAATTATATATGGGATAATACTAAATTGTTGCACTAACTTGAAATTAAATGACAAAAGATATAATATCAACAATATGTAAGCACATAGAATGAGAGTATCCATTGATTAGGCTCATATATGGTATAATACAAATAAGGGTCGTACTCTTACCTAATCCCAGCTCATGGGCCTCAGGGTCAAATATGAAGTTATGTATGACAAAAGATTTAATATTTGATAGATTTATACAAAAGAAATTTTATTTTCTTTTATATAATTTTTCATTCTAACACTGCACTCTCTGTGTGTCTCTCTCTCCCTCTCTAATTATTTCTCACTCTATTCCTGTTTTTCTTTGTGTCACACACTCTCTCTTGTTATTTTCTTTCTCAATCTCCTTTCTTACTTGTTCTCTCTCTCTCTCTCTCCCCCCTCTCTCCCTCTCCCTCTCTCTCCCTCTTTCTCTCTCTTTCCCTCTCTCTCCCTCTCCCTCTCCCTCTCCCTCTCCCTCTCTCTCTCTTTCCCTCTCTATCCCTTTCACCATTTCCCTCCCCCTCTCTCTCCCTTTCTCTATTTATCTCCCCCTCTCTCTCACTCCTTCTCTCTCTCCTCTCTCTCTCTCTCTCCGCCCATCTTGCCATTTCTCTGTCCCTCTTTCTCTCCCCACCTTCTCTCTCTCTCTCTCTCTCTTGCTCTCTCTCTCTCCCTCTCCCCCTTCAAACTTTAAATGTCTTTCTTTTTTGCCCTCCTTTCTTGTTTATCATCATATTTTGCTCCTTTTATCTAGTATTACTGTAATATCTATTAATCTTTATTGTGCTAAAAATGGCATTATCTATTTATGTAGATTCTTCAAATGCATTGTTTCGATATTCACGATATTTAATTTTTAAATATTCATCTATAAGAAATTTTATTTAAATATTAGTATATTTTGAAGTAATAGAATGTTTAATTCAAGATAATGATTGAGCATTAATTTTTGTAAATAAAATAGGACAAAATGAGTTCAAATCGTTAGTGGATGTACAGAAGGTTTATTAATGGATTTTTGAATAAATATTTTTTGAGTGGGCTTGAAACCTTCTCAATTTTACATGTAGTCAATCGAGATGGATGGATGAAAAAAAAAATAAAGTGTTCATGTAATCATCGCAAGCGTAAGAATATTCCTTTTCGTGATGCAAACACTATAAGATAGCATTTGGCATAATATGGCTTTGTGCCAAATTATTTTGTTTGGATTTATCATGGTGAAAGTACAACGGCTCTGAACATTA
Organism: Sapria himalayana; assembly: GCA_029783825.1. Taxonomy (NCBI): domain Eukaryota; kingdom Viridiplantae; phylum Streptophyta; class Magnoliopsida; order Malpighiales; family Rafflesiaceae; genus Sapria; species Sapria himalayana. The sequence continues at coordinate 56,127 of JAREIK010002093.1, read as the reverse complement.
ACCAAAATGAGGGTAATGAATCATTTGCTTGTGGTGAAGAACCATCAAATACATGCCATTGAATGATCACGCAAGCTGCTGGTACTGACTTCAATATGAATTACATGGATGACCCACTTAATCCTGAAGCTTAGAAATTTTATGAAATGCTTAAAGCTGCAGATAAAGCATTATGGCTTGGTTATAAAACACATTCGCAATTGTCACTTGTGGCTCGACTTATGAGCATTAAATCAGAAAATCATATGTCTGAGAAATTATTTGATAAGGTGACAGAACTAATGAAGAAGATTGTTACGGATAATAATTTTATCACTAATAACTTTTACAACACTAAGAAATTACTACGAGGAAGGGAGTCAAAAAAATATATTGTTGTTTAAATGGATGTATGTTATATTGAGGTGGTGATAGTGATTTAATTAGTTGTATGTTTTGTGATCATCCTCAATTTAAAAAGGCACCTCATGTTGTAGATATGCCACAAAAATTGAAGGTTGTATTTAAAAAGATGTATTATTTTCCATTAATTCCTCGATTACAAGGACTATATGCATCAAATGCTTTAACAAATGATATGAGGTGGCATTCTGAGAATGAGGTTGAAGAAGGGGATATGCATCATCCATCAGATTCACTTGCTTGGAAGCATTTTAATTATTTACATCAAGATTTTGCAGCTGAAAGTCGAAATGTGAGATTGGATCTCTACACTAATGGATTTCAGCCATTTGGACAATCTGGACAATAGTACTCAACATGGCGAGTCATAGTGACACCTTGTAACTTGCCTCCGTGGTTGTGTATGAAGGAGTAATATATGTTTTTGTCAATATTGGTTCAAGGGAAAAAAAATCTTAAAGGCATGCTGGATGTTTTCTTGCAGCCTCTTATTGCAGAGTTAAATCATTTGTGAGATTTTGGCGTTGATACATATGATATCTCGAATAAGAAAATTTCATTATACAGGCAGCCCTTATGTGGATGGTAGGTGACTTTCTTACATATTCAATGTTGTCTGGCTGGAGTACTTTAGGACGATTCACATTCACATATTGCATGATAAATTTTGATGCATTTACCCTCTAATTTAGTGGTAAACAATTATGGTTTGATAACCATCGTAAGTTTATACATACAAATCATCCATTTTGAAGAAATATAACTGCATTTCAAAAAAATAAAACTACGATGATAGTTACACTAGCAATTTGTTATGGATATAATATTATTATAGAGATTCATAGATTAGGTTTGAAGAAGTTAATTAAAAAGGATACTACTTGAAGTAATGGACCAATATGCAAAATATTTGGCGGGAGGAAATGTAGTATATTTTGGGATTTGCCTTTTTGGAAGTCCAATTTAATTGATCATAACTTAAATGTAATACATATTCAAAAAATTGTATTTGACAATGTTTTCAACATTGTCCTTAATGTAGACAGAAAAACTAAAAATACTTTAAAATCAAGACAAAAGCTAAATGATTACTGTCGGCATCCTGAATTGAACTGAATGTGGCAACAGGAAAATTTCTTAAAGCTTGCTACATGCTTGATAAGAAGGCAAGATAGATATTGTGTGAATAGGTTAAAAATTTGAAATTCCATGATGGATATGTGTCAAATATGGGTAGATGCATGGATATGAAGAATCTTAAGATATTTAGAATGAAAAGTCATGACTGTCATGTATTTATGTAGAGATTAATACCAATTACATTATGTGAATTACTTCTCCAAAGTGTTTGGAAGGCCCTTACAAAACTTAGTTTGTTTTTCAAATAGCAAACTATAACCACAATCAAAATAGATGACATGGTGAGGCTGGAGAATGATATTTCACTTATTATTTGTAAGCTTGAACGGATATTCCCACCATATTTTTTTGACTCAGTGGAGCATTTGCCAGTCCATTTGGCATATGAAGCAAGGATAGCAGGGCCAGTGCAATACATGTGGATGTATCCTTTTGAGAGGTAAATACATTAATTTACTGTGTTTTATAATTTTGTACATAAAGTAATATTGTAATTTAATATAATTGAAACCTAACATTGTGGTTGTAGGTATCTTCGTAAGTTGAAAATGAATGTTAGAAATAAGGCAAAAGTTGAAGGTTCAATTTAGAATGCATCTTTATTAGAAGAAGCAACATCATTTTGTTCTTATTATTTTGAGGATCATGTCAATACAAAGTATAGAAATATGCTTCTAAATGATGAAAGTAATGTGATGGTAGAAGATAATTCCGTGAACAAACTATCTATCTTCAAGAATTCTAGAAGAGCATTTGGAAGAGCAATAAAAAGATGTATGATAGATAAAGAGTACAAAGCAACTCGAAGCTATGTTTTACTTAATAGTGAGGAGGTTTCACCATCTATTTATCTATCTATCTATATGTCTATCTGTCTGTCTATCTATCTATATTTCTATCTGTTTATCTATATATATATATATATATATATATATATATATATATATATATATATCTTTCTATCTATCTATTGTCAACCTCTCTATCAATCTTTTTCTCTATATATCTATCTATCTGTTTGTCTATCTATGTATATATATGTCTATCGATTTTCAATCTATTTGTCTATTTATTTGTCATTCTATTTGTCTATCTATCTATCTATCTGTCTGTCTATCTGTCTGTGTGATTATCTATCAGTCTATCTATTTGTCTATTTATTTGTCTATCAATTTATCAATAAATCTATGTGTATTTATTTATTTATGTATAAATCAATCTATCTATCTTTATATACATCTATCTGTCTATTTATATATTTATTTAACTATATATCTATCTATCATTCTATGTAACTATTTGTCTATCTATTTATCGATCTATCCATCTATTTGTCTATATATATATATATATATATATCTATCTATCTTTCAGTCAGTCAGTCTATTTATCTATCTATCTATTTGTTTATCAATCTCTTTATATATCTGCATAATGATTTGTATATTTATGTATATATATATATATATATATCTATCTATCTATCTATCTTTCAGTCAGTCAGTCTATTTATCTATCTATCTATTTGTTTATCAATCTCTTTATATATCTGCATAATGATTTTTATATTTATGTATATATCTATCTATCTATCTATATATCTATCTGTCTATCTATATATCTCCCTATATATTTATCTATCTATCTATCTATCTATATATCAATCTATATACAAATATGTCTATCTATGTGTGTATAAATATGTGAATTAATCTATCTATTTATCTGTCGTTCAATTTGTCTATCATTATGTCTATCAATTTGTGTATCAATCTGTGTCACAATTTGACTATCAATCTGTCATTAATCTCTCTATTAATTTGTCTATCATTCCATCTATTAATTTTCCAATCTATATGTCTATATATCTATCTATTTCTCTATTTATCTATATGTTTATCTATTTGCTTATCAATCTAACTATCTATCTAACTATCTAACTATCTTTCTATCTATTTGTCTATCTATCTGCATATTTATTTATTTATCTATCTATTTGTCTATAAATCACTTTATCAATCTATCTATTTATCAATCTAGAAATTATTATATCTATTTATCTGTCTGTCTGTCTATCAATCAATCAATCTATCTCTCAATCTTTTTGTCTAATTATATGTGTATATATTTGTCTATCTATCTTTTTTCTATCGGTCTATCGATCTATCTATCTAACTATATGTCTCTTTATCTATCTATTTATCTATCTATATATCTATTTGTCTATCTATATATCTATCTATATAACAATCTATCAGTCTATCTATCTATATATCTTTTTATCTATCTAGTTGTCTATATATATGTCTATCTATATGTCTATCTATCTATCTACCTATCTATCTTACTATTTAAGTATCTATCTATCTATTTGTCTATCTATCTGTCTAACTATCTAGCTATCAATCTATCTAACAATCTTTTTATCCATATATTTGTCTATCTATCTCTCGACCTATCTATTTATATAACTATTTATCTATCTATATATCTATATGACTATCTATCTCTCTAATCTATCTAACTATATATATATATATATATATATATCTTTTATTTGATCTAACTTTCTATCTCTCTGACAAACATTTTGCCTAAGTATATGTCTTACTATTTGTCTATTATATATTTATCTATTTCTTTATATATTATTTATCTATCTTTATATCTATCTATTTATCTATCTAATTCTCTATCAATCAATCAATCTATCTATTTATATTTCTATTTATATATCTATATGTCTATCTATCCATCTACATATATATATTTAACTGTTTATCTATCTATTTATCATTTTATCTATCTATTTGTCTATCTATTTGTCTATCTATCTTTTCATCTTTCTGTTTATCTATCTACCTATCTATCAATATGGCTATCTATCTATATGGCTTTCTATCAATTTAATTATCTATCTATATATCTATCTATCTATTTATCAATTTATCTACAAATCTAACTATCAATCAATCGATTTATCTATCAATATATCTATCTATTAATCTATATATTTTTCTATCTATCTGTCTATATATCTAACTATTTGTTTATATATCTTTCTATCCATATTTCTATCTTTCTATTAATTGATCTATCTCTCTATCAATCTTTTGTCTATCTATTTGTTTATCTATTTGTCTATCTAATTCTTTATCTATTTATCTATATTTCTTTCTATCTTTGTATCTAACTATCTATCTGACTATTTATGTATCTATCTTTCTATCAATCAATCAATCAATCAATCTGTCTATCTATTTATCTATCTATCTTTTTATTTATGTATATATCTCCCTATCTATCTATCTATCTGTTTTTCTATGTTTCTAATATTTTTTTAATCTATTTGTTTATATATTTGCCTTTCTATATGCATATCTATCTAGCTATCTATCTATCTATCTATTTTTCTATCTATTTGTATGACTAACAATCTATCTATATATCTGTCTAAATATCTATTTATCTTTCTATCAATCTATCTATTTATCAATATACCTATCTATATATCTATCTTTATGTCTATCTCTCTGTCAAACTTTTTGTCAAACTATTTATCTATCTATATATCTTTATCTTTTTGTCTATCTATCTATCTACCTCTCTATCAATCTTTTTGTGTATTTATTTATCTATCTATATACCTATTTTTTTGTCTATAAATCAATCAATCAATCAATCAATTAGTCTATCTATCTGTCTATCTATATATCTTTCTATCAATCTATCTATCAATTAGTCTATCTATCTGTCTATCTATATATCTATCTATCTAACTATCTATCTCTCTATCTATATCTTTCAATCAAACTATCTAATTTTCTATATATTAGTGTATTTATCTTTCTAACTATCACTCTATCTATATATATTTCTATTTGTGTATATATCTGTATATCTATCTATCTATCTATAAGTCTATCTATATGTCTATCGATTTGTATATCTATGTGTCTATCTATTAGATGATCTATATGTCTATCTATGTTTATCAATTTGACTATCTATGTATGTATATATCTATCTATCTATCTTTCTATCTATATATTAATAGATCTATATGTATCTTTCCTTTGATATATTTGTCTATCTCTCTATCAATCTTTTTGTATATATATATATATATATCTATATATATGCCTATATTTCTATCTATCTATTTGAGATAAATTGATCTATCTATATAACTATCTATCTACATATATATCTGTATATCTATTTGTTTATATATCTTTCAATATGTCTCTGTATCTATCTATCTATATGACTATGTATCTATCTATCTTTCTATCTATCTATCTTTTTATCTATCTATCTATTTATGTAACTCTCTGTATGTCTATCTATCTAACTATTTATCTAACTATCAATTTTTCTATCTATTTATCTATCTATCTTTCTATCTATCTATCTATCTATATATCTATTTATTTATTTATTTGTCTATTTATCTATCTACCTATCTATCAATCTATTTAGCTAAATGTCTATCTATCTATATATATTTGCTTATCTATTTGTCTATCTATCTATCTATCTATTTGTCTATATATCTATTGATTTACCTATCTATTTGATAATTTATCTATCTCTCTATCTCTCTCTCTATCAATCTATATAATAATGTGTGTTCAATTTGTGTATCAATCTATCTATCAATATGTTTTCAATTTGTCTATAAATCTATCTAATAATATATTTATTGAATCTATGTATCAATATGTATATTAATCTACCATTCTATCTATCAAAATATCTATCTATATGTCTATCTATTGGTCTATCTATATGTCTATCTATATGTCTCTATATCTTTATCTATATATGTATTAATCAATCAATCTATCTATCTATTTATCTATCTAACTATCTATCTATCGATCTCTCTCTATTTATTAGTCTTCTATCTAGATTCTATGTATCTATCTATCTATTAATCTATCTATCAATCTATCTATCTAGCAATTTATCAATCAATCAATCAATCAATCAATTTATCTATCTATCTATCTAATACCTATATATATATATATATATCTATCTATATATGTATCTGTCGATCATATTGTCTATCAATCTATGTATAACTCTAAATATCTATTTATCTATCAATCAGTCTATCATTCTTTCTATCATTTTGTATATCTATCTATCTTTCTATATATCTATCTTTCTATCTTTTAATTTTTCTATCTATCATTTTTCTGTAATTCTGTCGATCTATCTATCATTATGTTTATAATTTGTATATTAAACTATATATCAAATTATTTGACTTTCTATCTAACTGTCTAATTTTCTATTTGTTGGTCTGTATATTAGTTTGTTTATCTATGTGTATGATTGTATATCAGTATATTTGTCTATCTATCTATATATCAGCTTGCTTGCCTAACTATCTACCTGCCTCATGGGCTGATTGTTTGTCTATCTAACTAACTATCTAATGTACTATTTTATATTTGTCAGTCTATCTATATATCTATCTATCTATCTGTTGTCATTATATCTATAATTTTATTTATCTTTCTAACTATCTATCTGTCTATCTAATTGTTTATTGATCTATCTATCCTTTCTATCTATTTATCTATCTAGCTACCTATATATCTTATCATCTTCCTATCTATTTTTTCTATATGGATATCTTTAAGTCTATCTATCTATTTGTCTATTTGTTTTTCCAATCTGATGGTATCTATATATTTGTGTGTGTGTTTGTGTCTGTATATATATAATATCTATCTATCTAATTATCTATCTATCTATATGTCTATATATAGTATATATATATATATATATTATTTGTATATCTATCTATTGTATCTTTCTATGTATCAAAAGTTCTATGACTATATCTATCTATCTTTCTTTATATCTACGTGTCTATCTACATCTATCTATTTAGCTATGTGTGTGTGTGTATATATATATATATCTATTTATCTTTTATCTATATTTCTATCTATATTTCTTATATCACCTATCTATTTATCTACTTGTGTATTATATCTGTATGTCTATATATCAATTTATCTATTTACTTGTCTATATAACTATATATATATATATATATATATATATCTGTCTATCTATCTATCTGTTTGTCTATATGTTTGTGTGTTTGTCTATTTGTCTATGTATAAATCAATCTATATATTTGTCCTTCTCTCTGTCAATATATCTATCTATTTTTCTATCTATGTATCTATATATATTTATATTTATATTTATATTTATTTATCTATCTATATGTCTATCTATTTATCTGCATATCTATCTGTCTGTAAATATGTCTACCTATCTATGTATCTATCTATCTATCAAAAGATCTATTTATCTATCTATCTGTATATCTATATGTCTATCTATCTATCTATCTATATATCTATTTATCTATATCATTATCTATCTGTCAATATATCTTCCTATCAATATGTCTATTTATATATCTATATATCTCTATATATATCTGTATATGAATCTATTTATCTAGTTATTTATCTATCTATATATCTCTCTATCATTCTATATATCATTCTTCTTGTCAATCAATCTGTCTATCAATATATATATTTCTCTATCTATTTGTAAATATATGATTCTATCAATATGTGTATCTATGTATCTATTTATCTGTTTATCTATCTATATATCTTTGTCTATCTATCTATCTATCTATCTATGTTTCTATCTATCTATCTATTAGTCTATCTATCTATTATCTATCTATTTAATTATTTATCTATCTATCTGTATATTTATTTCGGCTTCTATCTGTCTATCTATGCGTCTATCTATATAATTATTAATATATCTATCTATATATCTATTTGTATATCAATCTGTATATATACAGATATATATCTATATATCTATCTATATGACTATTTTTCTATCTATCTATCTATATTTTTGTCTATCTGTTTGTTTGTGTGTCTATTTATCTATATATTTGTCTATCTATCTATCTATCTTTCAATTTATATGTCTATCTATCTAATTGTCAATCTATATGTCTATCTATCTGTTTGTCTATCTATCTTTTTATATATGTATCTATCTGTCTATCCTTTTATCTTTCTATATCTTTATCTATATAACTTTCAAACTATTTCTATATCTATTTGTCTATCTATATGTTTATCTATCTATCTATCTATTTATCTTTATAGCTGTCTATCTATTTTTCTATTTTTCTATTTTTTCTATCTTTCGATCTATATATCTGTATATCTATCTTTCTATCTATCTGTCTATCTATTTGTCTATCTCTCAATCTATCTCTTTATTTATTATTGTATATATATCTATCTATTTGTCTATCTATCAATATATCTGTCTATCTATCTATCTGTTTGTCTATATGTTTGTGTGTTTGTCTATTTGTCTATGTATCAATCAATCTATATATTTGTCTCTCTCTGTCAATATAACTATCTATTTTTCTATCTATGTATCTATATATATTTATATTTATATTTATTTATCTATCTATATGTCTATCTATTTATCTGCATATCTATCTGTCTATAAATATGTCTACCTATCTATGTATCTATCTATCAATCAAAAGATTTATTTATCTATCTATCTGTATATCTATATGTCTATCTATCTATATATCTATTTATCTATATCATTATCTATCTGTCAATATATCTGCCTATCAATATGTCTATTTATCTATCTATATATCTCTATATATATCTGTATATTAATCTATTTATCTAGTTATTTATCTATCTATATATCTATCTATCATTCTATATATCATTCTTCTTGTCAATCGATCTGTCTATCAATATATATATTTCTCTATCTATTTGTTAATATATGTTTCTATCAATATGTCTATCTATGTATCTATTTATCTGTTTATCTATCTATATATCTTTGTCTATCTATCTATGTTTCTATCTATCTATCTATTAGTCTATCTATCTATCTATTAGTCTATCTATCTATTTATCTATCTATTTAATTATTTATCTATCTATCTGTATATTTATTTGGCTTTCTATCTGTCTATCTATGCGTCTATCTATATAATTATTAATATATCTATCTATATATCTATTTGTATATCAATCTGTATATATACAGATATATATCTATATATCTATCTATATGACTATTTTTCTATCTATCTATCTATCTATATTTTTGTCTATCTGTTTGTTTGTGTGTTTATTTATCAATATATTTGTCTATCTATCTATCTTTCAATTTATATGTCTATCTATCTAATTGTCAATCTATATGTCTATCTATTTGTCTATCTATCTGTTTGTCTATCTATCTTTTATATGTTTATCTATCTGTCTATCCTTTTATCTTTCTATATCATTATCTATATAACTTTCAAACTATTTATATATCTATTTTTCTATCTATATGTTTATCTATCTATCTATTTATCTTTATATCTGTCTATCTATTTTTCTATTTTTCTATCTTTCTATCTATATATCTGTATATCTATGTGTCTATCTATCAATCTATCTATCTGACCATCTATCTATCTATCTGCCTATCTATCTTTCTATCTATCAGTCTATCTATTTGTCTATCTATCAATCTATCTCTTTATTTATTATTATATATATATATATTTATCTAGTTGTCTATCTATCAATATATCTATATTTTATATCCCTTTATATCTATCTGTCTATATATATCTATCGATATGTCTACCTATCTATCTATCTATCTATTTATCTACTATCTTTTATTCTATCTAACTATTTGTCTAATTATCTATCTATCTATCTATCTATATATCTTTTGATCTTTCTTAATGTCTTTATATCTCTCTATGTAATTGTTTATCTATCTTTCTATGCAAATATCTATCTAATAATAAGTTGATCTATCTATCTATATATCTTGATATCTATCAATCAATCAATCTATCTATTTATATATCAATCTTTCTATTTCTATATCTATCTTTCTATTTATTTGTCTGTTTATCTATTTGTCTATATATATATATATGTTTATTTATATGTCTATCTATCTGTATATCTATATTTCTATCTATCAATCTATCTTACTATCTATATGCATGTATGTATGTATATATATATATATATGTGTGTGTGTGTGTATCTCTATGTATATCTAAGTGTATATCTATCATTTAATCTATCTGTCTATGTATATCTTTATGTCTACCTAATTGTCTATCTATTTAACTACTATTTATCTATCTTTCTTCTTTCTAACAATCGATCTGTCTATCTATCTGTCTGTCTATCTATTTATCTATTTATCTATCTGTCTGTCTATCTCTCTATCTCTCTATCTATCTATCTATCTATCTATGTGTCTATCTATATAATTATATATATATATATATATATTTATTTGTATATCTATCTATATATATACATATATATATATATATCTATATATCTATATATAAATCTATCTATATGATTATATTTCTATCTATCTATATTTTTGCCTATCTGTCTGTCTAACTATTTATCAATATTTTGTCTATCTATCTATTTATCTATTTATATGTCTATCTAACTAACTATTTATCTGTCTATCTATCTATCTTTCTATATGTTTATCTATCCGTCTATCTATCTATCATTTTATATCTTTGCTATATAACTTTCTAACTACTTGTTATCTATTTGTCTATCTATATGTTTATCTATCTATCTATCTTTATATCAATCTATCTATTTGTCTATCTTTCTATCTATATATCTATATATCTAAGTGTCTATCAATCTATCAATCTATCTGACTATCTATCAATCTATCTGCCTATCTATCTTTCTATCTATCTTTCTATCTACAGTTCTATCTTTTTATCTATCTATTTATTTATCTATCTATCTCTTTATATATATATATATCTATCTATCTATCTATCTATCAATCTATCTTTATATATCCTTGTCTAACTATCTGTCTATAAATATATATAACCAAATATATATATCTATCTCTTTATCTAACTATTTATCTATCTATCTATCCAAATATCTATCTAATAATAAGTTGATCTATCTATCTATCTATCTTCATATCTCTCTATCAATCTATCGATTAATTTTATTTCTATATCTATCTTTCTATCTGATTTTGTCTGTATATCTGTTTTGTCTTATCTCTATATTATATTTTATCTATATTTCAATCTACCTATCTATCAATATTTCTATCTATCTATCTATCTACTATATATATATATTCTTTATCTATCTATTTGTGCATCTTAATGTATATCTATGTGTATATCTATCATTCAATCTATCTGTCTATGTCTATCTTTATGTCTACCTATTGTCTATCTATTAACTATCTATTTATCTATCTATCTATCTTTTTTTTCAATCTATCTTTCTACAATCGATCT
>JAREIK010002093.1:0-41195 GCA_029783825.1 Sapria himalayana | reverse complement strand
ATGTGTCGATCTTTCCATCTATATATCTGTCTATCTAACTATCTATAAATCTATCAACCTTTCTTTCGATCTATATGTCTAACTATATGTCTATTTATCTGGGTATCTCATTATATCTGTCTATCTATCAATCTATCTATCTAGCTGTTATATATCTATATATATTTTGTGTAATAATCTACTACCTATCTTTGTGAGTGTGTGTGTGTATATATATATATATATCTGTCTATCTACCAATCTATCTATTTACTATCTATTATTGTCTATCTATTGTCTTTCTCTCTATGTGTCTATCTTTATGTCTATCTACCAGTCTAAATATTTGTCTTTCAATCTATATAGCAATCTATCTATTAATCTATTTATCAATATGTCTATCTATATGTCTATCAAATCTAAATATCTATCTATCTGACTATCTATATGTTTGTCCTATTTGATTTTCTATCTAATCTATCTATCTATTTAACCATTGTGTTTTGTATGTTTTGTATGCATGACTATCTAACTACATGACTATCTATATATTTGTCAATCAAATAACTATCTATCTATCTATCTATCTGTATATCTATCTGTATATCTATCTGTCTATCTATTTATCTATTAATCTCTTTATTATATATCTAATTTATATGTCTATCTATCTATCTGTCTATCTAATAATATAACTATCTATCTATCTATTTATTTGAAGATCTATCAGTCTATCTATCTTTCTATCTATTTATATATATGAATATCTATCTATATATCTATCTAGCTACTTGCGGTCTGTCTATTTCGTATTTTTGTTTATCTAACATATTATCAATATTTATATCTATTTTTCTATAAATCTATAAATCTATCAATCCTATCTATTTGTCTTTTAATGTTTCTATCAGTCTGTCTATGAATCTATATATCATTTATCTATCTATCTAGTCTATCTATAATCTATGTGTCTATCTATCTGTCTAATAATCTATCGATCTATCTGTCTATCTATTAATAAATCTATCTGTTTATATATTCTATCTATCTATCTATCTTTTTATCTATCTCTCTATCTTTATAATCTATCTAGTCATTATGTCTATATATATATATATATGTATGTATTTGTCTATTACTATGTTATCAATCAATCTAATCTATCCATCTATCTATATATCTATCGATCTATTAATATGTTATCTATCTATATATCATATAAACTTTTCGTATATCTATGTGCCTAAATATTTGTAAAACTATCAATCTATCTGTACATCATTTTGTCTATCTATTTTTCTATATATGTGTCAATCTATTTGTCAATCTTTCTATCTAAAAATATGTCATTCTATGTGTCTAGCTAATTGTCTATTTATTTGTCTATCTAACTATCCATCTATCTATATCTCTATGTATCTAGCTAATTATTTCTCTATCTATCTATCTATCTATTTGTCTATCTAACTATCTATATAACTATCTATTAAAGTGTCTATCCATATTTCAATCTATCTATCTATAAAATTGATTATTAATCTTTATATCTATCTATCAATTTGTCTATCAGTCTTTCTATCTATTTATCGATATTTCTAAATAGTTATCAATTTATCTATCTAACTATTTGTCTATATATCTATCTATCTATCTATCTATTTGTCAATATATTATCTATCTATCTATGTATATATCTTTCTATCTATCTATTTATATAATTATATTCCTATCTATATATCTATATGTCTATCTATCAGTTTATCTATATATATATATAACAATCTATCTATCTATCTGTATATCAAGCAATATATCTATCTACCTATCTGTATAACTATCAATTTGTCTGTCTATCTATCTATCTATTTTTCGATCCTTTTATATATTTGTCTATCTATATATCTATCTATCTATATGTCTATTAATCTATCTATCAATCTGTCTGTCTAATAATCTTTCAATCTATATATAAATCTAACTATCTATATGCATATATATGTGTGAATCTATCTGCCTATCTATCTATCTATCTACGTCTCTTTCTCTCTATCTATCTATATATTTTTCTGTCTATCTATCCAACTATCTATATGTTTATCTATCTATCTATCTATTTATCAATCAATCAATCAATCTTACTATAAATTTATCTATCAATTTGTCTTTCAATATGTCTAAAAATCCATCAACCAATCAATCTATCAATCCATCTTAAAATTTTTTATCAATCTATCTTTATATCATTTTATCTATCTATCTATCTAAATGTCTATCTATATATCTATTTAATTATCTATCTATCAATCTATATATTTTTATGTGTAATTATCTATCAATCTACCTATCAATCTATCTGTCTATATATTTGTCTATATAATAGTGTATCTCTCTGTGTTTACTTAACTATCTGCCGACATGACTTTTTGTCTATCTGTCTGGCTTTCTTTCTTTCTATCTCACTATCAATTTTTGTCTATATATCAATCTATCTATGTGTTTATCTATTTATCTATCTTTCTATCTATTTGTTTGTTTAATAATTTGTCTATTTATTTGTCAATCTAGCTATCTAACTATCTGTGCATCTATCTATCTATCTATATGTCTGTCTGTCGGTCTATCTATATATTATTCTATCATTCTCTCTATCTATCTAACTATCTATTAATATGTTTATCTATTAGTCTATAAATCTATTTATCAATCTATCTATAACATTGATTATCAATTTATATATTATTCTTTGTATCAATCTTTTTATCATTATATTTATCTATCTATCATGGTTTCTAACTAACTAACTATCTATCTATTTATCTATCTATCTAATTATCTATCTATTTATCTTATTATCTATTTATCTTATTATCTATTTGTCTATTATCTATCTATGTTCTGTCTATATATCTATCTATCTTTCTTTTTATATATCTATCTATTTATCTTTCTATCAATCTATTAATCAACATGTCTTTCAATCTCTCAATCTATCATTCTATAAATATATTTATCTATCTATCAAACAATCAATATCATTCTATTTGTTTATCTATCTATCTATCATTATTTTTATATATGTATCTATCTGTATATCTATCTATCTATCTATGTATCCCTCTATCTATCTATCAATCTATCTATCTACCTATCTATTGTTCTATATATATATATATATCTATCTAATTATCTATCTATCTATATGTCTATCTATTTGTTTATCTAATTGTTTATTTATTTGTCTATCAATCTGTCTATGTATCTATTATTAATTTGTATATCAAGATGTCTATCAATCTACTTAGATATATGTTTATCAATATGTCTATCAATCTAACTATCAATCTATCTATGTATATGTCTATATATATGTCTATCAATAATTCTATCTATTTGTCAATCTATCTATTAATCTTTATGTCTACCTAATTGTCTATCTATCTATCTATCTATCTATCAGTCTATGTGTCTATCTAGTATTTATGTCTGTCTATCAATTTGTATATTTATCTATCTATGTATTATATATCTAACTGTATATCTATCTTACTATCTATCTAATTTTTTATCTATTTATTTATCTAATTGCCTATCTCTATGTCTATCTATCTATATTTTTATTTGTTTATTTATCTCTCTATCAATTCGTGTATCAATCATTCAAACAATGTGTCTATCAATCTGTCTATCTTTATATCTATCTATCTATTTATCAAAGTCTATTTCTCTATCTAACTAGTTGTCTATCTATTTGTTTGCCTATCTTTGTATCTATTTTTCTGTCTATCTATCTATCTACCTAATTATTTGTCTACCTGACTTTTTGTCTACATACTATATGTATGCAAGACTATTTACCTCTTTGTCTATCTAATTATCTGCATATCTATCTAACTATCTAATGATCTATCTATCTGGCTATCTTTCTGTCTATATAGTTGTCAATTTATTTATCTATCTATCTAATAATATATCTATCTATCTAAATATCTATCTATTTTTAAATCTATTTTATTATATATCTATCTATATATCTGTCTATCTATCTAACTATATATTTATCTATCTATTTATCTATCTAACTAACTACAATCTATCAATATGTATATCTTTTTTTATATCAATCTATCTTTCTTGGTTTCTAATAATTTGTCATCTATTTATCTATCTTTCTTGGTTTCTAATAATTTGTCATCTATTTATCTATCTATCTACCTATCATCTATATAACTTTCTAACTATATATATATAATTCTATATATATATCTATCTATATATTTAACTTTCTATCTATCTATCAATCTGTATAATTATATGTGTATTAATCTATATATCAATCTATATATCAATAATTCGAACAATCTTTCCATCAAACTATCAAATCTAATTGTCTATATATCTGTTTGTCTATTTGTCTATCTATTTGTCTATCTTTCTATCTATATATCTATCTATATGGCTATTAATCTGTCTATCTATCTAACTATCAGTGTATCTATCTACCTAATTCTTTCTATACCTGACAGTTTGTATGCCTACAATTTGTCTGTGTGACTATCGGGCCATGCCATTATCAATCTGCCTATCTATTTGTCTATCTATCTATCTATATATCTATTTGTCTACCTATCTATCTATTTATCTGTCTATTGATTTATTTATCTTTCTAATGATTGATCTATCTATCTATCTATATATCTATCAATCAATCTATCAATTTATATATCAATTTGTCTATCAATCAGTCTATCAAGATATCTATGAATCTATCTATAAATCTCCTTATCAACCTGTCTCTCAATCTATCTTCAATCAATCAATCTATCTATCTATTTATGTGTTTATCAATCTTTCTATCTATTTATATATCTATCTATTTGTTTATCTTTTTGTCTATCTATCTGTATATCTATATATCTACCTATATTTCTATCTATCTATCTATTTATTTGCCTATTTATAAATCTATCAATCTCTTTGACTATCTATCTATCTATCTATCAGTCTCTCTATATATCTTTCTATCTATCTTCATATCTATATCTCTATTTATCTATCTTTCAATCTATTTGTGTATGTATTTGACTATCTATTTATCTATCTACCAATCAATCAATATGTCTGTCTATCTATCAATCTTTCCATCTATTTATCAATTTATCTATCATCTATCTATCTAATAATTTGTCTATCTATATATCTATTTATTTATTTATTTATTTTTCTATCTATCTATATATTTATATATCTACCTTTGTATCTATCTATATATTTATATTTATATCTATCTTTTTATGTATTTATCTTTTTTATCAATCAGTCTTTCAATCTATTACCTATCTATTTATCTATCTATTCATCTATCTATCTGTCTATTTATCAGTCTAACTATCTATCTATTTGTCTATTTATCTATTTGTCTATCTATATTTCTTTTTATCAATCTATCAATCTATATAATAATTTATCTATCAATCTATATAATAATTTATCTATCAATCTATATATATCTATCTATCTATCTATTTGACTATCTATCTTTATATCTTCCTTTCTATCTTTCTATCAATCTATCTATTTATTTATCTACCTTTCTATCTGCATATCATTCTTTTTATATATCTGTCTTTCTATTTGTCTATCAACCTGTCTATCAACCTATCTATCTATTTGTGAATCTGTTTATAAATATGTCAATATATGTCTTTATATGTATTTAACTAATTATATATCTATTTGTATATCAGTATGTATATCTACATGTCTTTCAATCAATCAATCAATCTTTCTATCTATACATCTATCAATTGATCTTTCTATTCTTTCTAACTATATATCAATCTACTTAGCTATCTATCTATTTTTCAATCTATCTATCAACTTATTTATCTATCTATCTGGTTATTTATCTTTTTCTTTTGATCTATCTTTCTTTCTTTCTCTCTGCCATTCTATCTATCTATCTATCTATCTAAGTCTCTATCTATTTTTCTTTCTAACTAGCATCTATCTCCCTATCTATTTGTCTATCTATATGTCAAATAATTTATCAAAATGTCTATCTATCTATCTATATATTTATCTATCAATCTGGCTATCTATTTATTTATCTAAATATCTATAAATCTATCTCTTTATATATCTATCAATCTATCTACCAATCTTACTATCAATCTATATATCAATCTATAAATCAATTTGTTTATCAATCTATGTATCTTTCCATCTATCTATCTGTCTATCTATATGTCTATCTATATATCTATCTGGATATCTATCTATCTAATCTTTCTAATATATATATATATATATATATGTCTTTTTATATATCTATCTATATGTCTATCTATCTATTTATAAATCAATAATTCAATCTATCTATCTATCTATCAATCAATCTGTCTATCAAAGTATCTATTGATCTTTCAATGTATCTATATGACTCTATGTCTATTTATCAATCAATCTATTTATCTATCTATCTCTAGATCTTTCTATCTATTGGTCTAGCAATCTATCTGTCTGTCTAATTGACTATCTGTCTATGTTATTATCTATTTGCTGGACAATTTAATTATTTCTCTGTTTGTCTATCTATCTATCTATTTGTTTATCTGTCTATCTATCTATTTGTTTGTCTATATATGTGTAACTGTTAGTCCATTTATCTATTTATCTATCTATCAATCAGTATGGCTATTTATCTATTAGTCTACTTGAAAGTCTATTTGCATGACTATCTATCTGCCTGACTTTCTATCTACCTGATTATCTATATTCTTGATTATCTATCTATCTATCTATTTGTCTATCTTTATATTTATCAATCTATCATAAATCATTTTAACTATCTGTCAATTTATCAGTCTATCTATCTATCTATCTATCTATCTATCTCGGTATCTATCTATCTGTCTAACTATCTTTCTATCTATTTGTATATTTATCAATATATCTATCTATCTATAAATATATTAGCCTATCTTTCTTTCTATATTTTGGTTTATCTATTTATCAATCTATCTGTCAATCTATCTATCTATATATTTGTCTAACTATCTATCAATCAATTTGTCTATATGTATGTCTATCTAACTTTTTATCTATCTATATATCATCATCTTTCTTTTTATCTATCTATCTATATATTTATATGTCTAATAATCAATCTAGCTATCTATCAATCAATATATATATATATATATATATATATATTTATATATCTATTAATGAATAAAACTATCTATTTATCTTTCAATTTTTCTATTAATCTATTTATAAATCTATCTATCAATATTTCTATAAATTTATATATCAATCTTTTAATCTATCTGTCTGTCAATCAATCAATCTCTATATCTATCTATTTGTCGAACTATATATCTATCTATATAGTTATTTATCTATTTTTCTATCTATATATCTATATGTCTATCTTGCTTTCTATCTAGCTATCTATCTATCTATTTGTCTATTTGTCTATCTGCATGTCTATCTTAATCTATCTGTCTTTTTATCTATCTTTCTATCTATCTTTAAATCTATTAATTTGTCAATCAATCTATCTATCTATCTAAATGTCTATCTATCTATGTTTCTATCTATCATCTATCTATCTATCTGTTTATCTATCTGTATATCTATCTGTCTATCTTTCTATCTATCTGTTTATTTATTTATTTGACTATCTATCTATTTGCCTATTTATATGTTTATCTAAATATAGTTAAATGTAGTTATGTCTTTATCTATCTATCTATCTGTCTGTCAACCAATCTATATATATATCATTCAATCAATAAATCTATTTGTCAATCTTTCTATCTATCAATCTATTAATTTGTCTATAAATCTATCTATCTATCAAACTAATCTGATCTATCTATATATGTATCTATTTTCTATTTGTATGCCTATCTATTTGTTTGTTTGTTTGTCTGTCTATCTATTAGTGAATCTATATGCCTAACTATCTACCTATTTGTCTACCTACTAGTTAGTTTATTTGTCTATCTATCTGTCTATCTATCTGTCTATCTATCTATTTTTCTATCTACCTATCTATATATCTATTTATCTATCTAATTATCTACATATAAATTTATTTATCTATCTATATTTTTATCTTTCTATCTGTCAATATATCTTTCAATGTAACTATATATCTATATGTATATCAATTTGTCTATTTATCTTACTATCTATATCTCTATATATCTATCTATCTTATAATATATCTATCTTTATGTCTATCTATCTGTCAATTTATTATTCTATCTATTTATAAAACAATCAACTTGTCTATTATCTATTTATCTTTCTATCATTCTACCTATCGATGTGTTTATTTATCTATTTATCTATCAATATATCTATCTATATATCTAACTATCTATATATCTATGAATCTATATTTCTTTCTATCTTTATTTCATTATATCCTCTATCTATTTGTCTATCTATCTCTATATCTCTGTGTATATCTATATATCTAACTTTATATCTCTCTATCAATCTGTCTATCAATCTGTCTAACTATATATCTATTTATCTATCTATCTTTTAGACTATCTATCTATCAATCTCTGTATATGTATGTCTATCTCTATATCTATCAATCTATCAATCTATCTTTCAGTTAATCTAGCTATCTATCTATATGTCTATCTGTCTATCTATCTATCTATCTATCTATCTATCTATCTATGTTCTATCTATATGTCTATAAATTTGTCTATCAATCTATATATTATTAAATTTATCAATCTACCAATCATTTTATATATTAATCTATTTATCAAAATGTCGATCTATTTTTCCATAAGTTTATATAACTATCTATATGTCTATATGTTTATTTATATGTGTAACTATTTGTCTATCTATCTGTCTATCCATCTATCTATGTATATATATATCTATCTATATATCTATCTATCAAACTATCTATTATTTTTTCGAATAATCTATGTATCTAAGTTTCTATTTATCTATGTATCTATCTGTCTATCTATCTATCTATCTATTAACAAAACTAAAATTGATAGAAAATTAGCATCGTGAAATCCATCCCTAAATCAAGGATTTTATTAGCTAGGGGAATTCCGTCTCTAAATCTGTCGCTAAATCAAATATTTTATTAGCAATAGATATTTTATCACAAAACTCACCGCTAAATCAAAGGTTTTATTAGAAAGGGATACCCCATCACTAAATTCATTGCTAAAATCTCCGATTTTCTTGAGTGGAATTTACAAAAATTTTCCGTCGCTAATTCATCGCTAAATCCATCGCTATATCCTTCACTTTTCTTTAGCAAAATTTTCAAATAATTTTCCCTCGCTAATCCATCTTTAATCCATTGCTATTTTTTTTCATAAAAAAATCATCAATTCATTGCTATTCCCTAGCTAATCCCTTGCAATTTAGTTAGGGTTTGATCCTTAGCAAAATTAATATTTTCTTGTTGTGTTATAGACCGATTGATTGATTGACAGATTGATAGATAGATTCATAAATAAATATACATATAGATAGATAGATAGATACAAAGATATATAGGTAAATAGATAGTTAGATACATAGATAAACACATTGACAGAAAGATAAACAGCCAAGAAGAATTACCGATAGATATACAGATAGACAAATTGATAGGCAGACAAATTTAGAAAAAAAAGATAGATAGATAGAGAGATAGATATATATAG
Organism: Sapria himalayana; assembly: GCA_029783825.1. Lineage (NCBI taxonomy): Eukaryota > Viridiplantae > Streptophyta > Magnoliopsida > Malpighiales > Rafflesiaceae > Sapria > Sapria himalayana. Next base: position 31,509 of record JAREIK010002093.1, on the reverse strand, counting down.
ATAGATAGATTAATAGATTGATAGACAGATTGATTCATAGATTGAAAAATAGTTCGATAGACTTATAGATAGAATGATTGATTGATTAATAGATAGACAGATAGATAGAAAGATAGATTGATTGATTGATTGACATAGAGATACACAAATAGATAAATAGAAAGATAAATAGACAGATTGATGCATAGATAAAAAGAAAGATATACATGTAGATAAACAGAAAGATTAACAAATCGAATATCATAATTTTGATAGATATATAGAAAGACAGATAGATAGATAGATAGATTGCTATATAGATAGATAGATAAACAAAAAAATAGACTTATAAATAGACAGATATATAGACAGAAAGATAAAAAATAGATAGATATATATATAAATAGATAGACAAATATAATAGATAGATAGATTGATTGACAAATATATATATACAGATAGATAGATAGATATATTGACATAAAGTTATGCAATTAGATAGATAGATTAATAGATAGAGAAATAGATAGATAGATATGTAGATAGTAAGATAAATAGACAAATAGATAGATAGATAGATATATATATATATATATATACCGATAAATAAACAGATATATAAACAAATAGATATATAAATAAATAAAAAGATAGATAGATAAATAGATAGATAGAAAGTAGATAGATAAATATAAAAATATATCAATAGATTGATAGATAGACAAATATATAGGGAGATAGAAATAAAAATACATAGATGTATAAATAGATTGATTGATAAACAAATAGATAGACATATATATATATATATAAAGATCGATAGAAAGATTGATAGACATGTTGAAAGATAGATGTATAAACATATTGATAGACTTATTGAAAGAGAGATAGTGTTTGATAGACAAAAATATAGATAGATTGATTGATAGGCAGATAGATTGAGATATTATATGATAGATGGATAGATGGATTGATAGACAGATAAATAGTCAAATAGATAGAAATATATAGAGAGAGAATTATTGATAGAGAAATAAATATATAAGTAGAAAGATAGATAGACAGATACATACATAGACAGATATATTGATAGATAGAAAGACAAATATATATATATATATATATATATAAACAGATTGATAGATAAATATGTTGATAGAAAGAAAGATAGATAAATAGATAAATAGATAGATTGATAGATAGATAGACAGACATATATATATATATAGACAGGTAGATAAAGATATAGATAGACAAATAGATAGATATATATATATATATATATATATATATATATATATATATATATATAATAAAGATAGATAGATAGACAAATAGATAGATATATAAATAGACAGATAAAGAGAGACAGAAAGAGAGAGAGAGAGAGAGAGAGATATATAGATAGATATATAAATAGATAGACAGTCAAACAAACAGATATATAAATAGATAACTAGACAGATATATCAATAGATAGATAGACATATAAATAGGTAGATAGATAGATAGACAAATAGATAAACAAATATAAAAATAGATAGATAAATGTAAATATAGATAGATAGATAGATGATAATAAAGATATACAAGTAGATAGATAGATAGATAGACTGATAAATAGATAGATTGATAGATATTTAAATTTATAGAGAAATAGATAGACAGATAGATAGACTTATAGATAGATAATTTGATAGATAAATAGATACACAAATTTTTAGAAAAATTAATAGACGAATTGATCGGCAAATTGATAGATAAATTGATAAGCAGATTGATAAATATATTGACATACAAATTAATAGACAGATAAATAGAAAGATTGATAGAAAGATAGACAAATAGGTCGATAGATAGATAGATAGACAGATAGACAAAAAAATATATGGATAGAAAGTTAGATTATTAGACAAATAAATAGAATGTTTATTCGATAGATATATTGAGAAACAGATAGACATATATATATATATATATATATATATATATATATATATATATATATATATATATATATATATATATATAAACACAAGATAGAATGATTGATAGAAAAATTGAATGATAAATAAAAAGATAGATAGATAGCTAGATAAATAGAAAAATTGATAGAGAGATTTATAGACACAGATAAAATGATTCATAGACCTACTGATAAAAATAATGATAGACAGATAGATTAAATAATAGATAGATTGATAGACAAATTGATAGAAAGATAGATTGATTGATAAATAGATAAAGAGATAGATAAATAGATAGAAAGATAAATAGGCAGATAGATCAAGAGATTATTAGTTAGATATATCGATAGATAGATAGAAAATAGAGAGACAATAAGATTGATAGATAGATAGATTGATCAATAGATAGATAGATAGATAGAAAGATAGATAGATAGACAAATTGATATATAGATAGATAGATAGAAATATGGACAGATATATAGATAGATAGAAAAATAGTTAAATAGACAGATAGATAGAAAAATAAATAAATAGAAAGATAGACAGATAGATAAATAGATATATAGATAGATATATAGATACATAGACAGATATATAGACATATAGATAGATAGATAGACATATATATATATATATATATATATATATATAGAAATAGATAGATAAATTAATAGATAGAAAGTTAGATAAATATAGATTGATAAATAGACACATAGATATATAGATAGATTAATAGATATATAGATAGACAGATAGATACATAGATAGATAGACACACATAAAGACATATATATAGATAGATAAATAGATAAACAAATAGATAGATAAATAGATAGTAAGAAACATAGATAGATAGAACAATAGAAATATAGAAATACTAACACATAGATAGGCACAAAGAAAGATAGATAAATAGGCATACACATAGATAGGCACAAAGAAAGATAGATAAATTGGCATACACATAGATAGATGGGTATACAAAAAGATAGATAGAATGATACATAAAGAGATAGATAGATAGATAGAATGATACATAAAAAGATAGATAGACAAATTGATAGATAGATAGATTGATTGATAGAATGATAGATAAATAGATAGAAAGTTTAATTGATTGATTGATATATTGATAGACAGATTGATAGACGAAATGATATATAAATAGATAGATAATTGATAGACAAAATGATATATAGATAGACCGGCAGATAAATAGATAGGTAGATATATAGAAAAATAGATAGATAGACAGATGGATAGATAGACAAATATATAGATAAATAGATAGACAGATAGGTAGACGGATAGGTAGACAGGTAAATAGTAGATTAATAGATAGAAAGTCCAATAGATAGACAGATAAATAGACAGATAAATTATAAAATAAATAGATAAGAAGATAGAAAGATAGAAATTTAGATAGAAAGATAAATATAGTGAAACATAGACAAAATGATTAATAAATAAATAGAAATATAGATATATAGATAGAGAAATCGATATACAATAAATCAACAGAGATATAGGCACATAGACAGACAAATAGATAGATAGATGGACCGATAGATAGATATATAGATAGATAGATAGATAAACAAATAGATAGACAGATAGATAGATAGACAGATAGATCGATAGAAAGATTGACTAAAAGAAATAAAGATATATAGACATATAGATAGACAAATAGATACACACATAGATATAGAGATAGATTGATAGATAGCTATATATAGAGATAGATAGACATATAGATAGATAAATAGCAAGACAGATTGATTGACAGATTGATAGAAAGATAGATAAATTGATAGATAGATAGGTAAATAGATAGACAAAGTGAAATACAAATACATTGATAGTTAAATAGATTGATTGATTAATAGATTGATATATAGATAGATAGACAAATAGATAGACAAATTGATAGAATGATTAATAGATTGATTAATATACAAATTTATACACAATTGCATATACAGATTGATAGTCAGTTTGTTAGATGATTAAAAGATAGATAGCTAATTGATTGATAGACAAATAAATAGATTTATAGATAGATAAAAATATATTGACATATTATTAGATTGATATATAGATAGGTAGATACATAGAGAGATAGATAGACATATATATAGACAAATAGATAGACAGATAGACAAATAGATAGAAAGATAGGTTGACAAATAGATGGATAGATAAATAGACTGATAGATAGAAAGAAATAAAGATAGATAAATAGTAGAAAGACAGACAAGTAGATACATGTATAGATAGATAGATATATATATAGGTCGACACATATAATGATAGAAAGAAACATAGAATGATGGATAAAAAGATATATAGACTAATATAAATATTGATAGATAGATAAACAAGTATATAGACAGAAACAAAGACAAATATAATATATATATATACAAATAGATACATAAACAGATTGATAGAGATGCAGACAAATAGATAGACAAATAGACAAATAAAAATATTGATGGATTGACATACAGACAGACATATAGATAGATAGATAAATATGCAAGAATTCAAGTAGTGAGGTAGGAAGACAAATAGGTAGACAGATAAATAAACAAATAAGCACATATATAGTCTAACAAATTTACAACAGATAAACAAATAGACAAATAGACAGACAGATAGAAATATAAAATAATAGTTAGATTGAAAGAAAGATAGCTAGATAAATAAATAGACATATAGATATATAGGTTGTTAGATAAACATATATCAAGATAGATAGACAGACTGACCAACAGATAGATAAATAGATAAATAGATAGATTGAAAGATAAACATATAGAATGATTGATCAATAGATTCATAGACAGATTGATAAATAAATTAATAGACAAATTGATAGACAAATAAATAGATAGAAAAATAAATAGATTAATTCAAAAAAAATTGATTGATATATAAATAGATATCTAGGCAAATAGATAAACAAATATATCGTCAGATTATTAGGCATATAGATAAAGATATTATTAGATAGATTGATTGATAAATGGATAGACAAATAGATAGACATAGATAGATTGATAGATTGATAGATAGAAAGATAGAAAATACTGATAAATATATAGATAGATATTGAGACATATTGATAGAAAGAATGACAGACATATCAAAATATAAATTGATATAAAGATAGATAGATAGATAGATAGGTTGACTTATAGATAGATAGATACATAGATTATTAGATTGATAGAAAGATAGATATATTAATAGATAGATAGATAGATAGACAGATAGATAGACAGACATAAAGCCAAATAGATAGATAGAAAGATAGATAGAATGAGAGATAAATATATATACACTGATAGAAAGATAGAAATATAGTCAGATATTTATATATATATAGACAGATTTATAGATAGATAGATAGGTGGATAGATAGATAGATAGATATACAGACATATAGATTGATAGATAGATAGAAAGATAGATAGTTCAATAGATAGTTAGTTACATCGATAGATAGATAGATAGATAGATAGAATGTCATATAAATAGACTGATAGATATACATATTTATAGACAAATAGATAGATAGATGGATAGGAAAATATATAGATAGAAAGATATACATAATGATAGATAGATGGATAAATAGATATATAGTTAGATACATAAATAGATAGATAGATAGACAGATAGATAGATAGATAGATTGTAAGATAGATTGGTATATATACAAATAGATAGACAGATAAATAGATTGATAGACATATACATAGATAGATAGATAAATAGACTAACTGATTAACAAGTAGAATGTTTGATAGAAAAATAGATAGATATATATATAGATAAACAAATAGATAAACTAATATATAGAAAGAAAAATAGATAGATAGTTAGACATAGAGATAGATAGATTTATTATTAGATAGATAGACAAATAAATAAATAAGTTGATAGATAGATAGATAGACTAACTGATTAACAGGTAGAATGTTTGATAGAAAAATTGATAGATTGATAGATAGATTGATAGACAAATAGATAGACTAATATATAGAAAGATAGATAGTTAGTTAGTTAGACATAGAGATTGATAGATTTATTATTAGATAGATAGACAAATAAATAAACAAGTAGATAGATAGATTGATAGATAGACAAATAGATAGATTTATATATATAAAAATATTCATATAGTTAGATAGATATATAGAAATATAGATGGAAAGATTTATAGAAAGACATATAGTTAAAAATATAGATAGATATATAGACAGATAGATATACAAATAGATAGACAGATAGATAGATATATAGATTGAAAGATAAATATATAGATAGGCACATAAATAAATAGAAAGATATATAGATTGATATTTAGATAGATTGATAGACAGATTGATATTTAGATAGATAGATAGACAGATATATAGATTTATAGATACATAAATAGATAGATAGATAGGTAGACATATAGAAAATAAATAGATAGATTGATTGATAGATAGAAAGGCATATAGATAGATATATAGATAGATAGATAGACAGATAGACAAGCACTTACATAGACACATTTATAGACAGATATATACTTAGATAGATAAACATATTTAGAGATAGATAGATTGATTGATTAATTGATTGAAAAATAGATAGACAGACAGATACATAGATAGATAGTGAGATAGATAGATCAGTAGGTTGATTGATAGAAAGACTGACAGATAGATAGACAGATAAATAAATAGACAAATAGGTAGACAGATAAACAGATAGATAGATAGATAGGATACATACATAGATAGATAGATACACAAATACATCGATAGACAGATTGATAGATTGATTTATAGAAAGATAGATAGATAGTTAAAAAAATAGATTGATAGACAGAAGGTTAGATAAATTTCTAGATTGATTAATAAACACATTGATTGATAAATTGAGAGACTTATAGATAGAATGATTGATAGAATGATCGATAGATAGATAACTAGATAGATAGATAAACAGATAGATAAATAGATAAACAAATTGATTGATTGATTGATTGATCGATAGATAGATATATTTATTGATTGATTGATAGTTATATAAATAGACAAATATGTAGATAGATATATAGATATATAGACAAATAAATGATAGATACATAGATCGATAAATCGATAGATTGACCTATAGATTAATAGATATGTAGAAAGATAGATATATTGATAGATAAATAGAACGACACATAGTTAGTCACATAGATAGACAGATATATAAGCACATAGATAGACATATTGAAAGATAGATAGATAGACATATAGATAGATAGATATATATATATATATATATATAGAAAGATAGACAAACAGATAGATAGATATATAGATAGATAGATAAGTAGATAAATAGTTAGACAGGCAAGTAGACAGATAGATAGATAGACTAATTGTTTGATTGATTGATTGATATATAGATAGATAGAAAGATAAAAGATAGACAGGCTAAAAAACTGATAGATAGATAGACAGATACATATAAAGATAGATATATAGACAGATTAATAGATATATAGAAATTTAAAAAGATAGATAGTTAGCTAGACAAATAAATATATATTTTGATAGATTGATTGATAGACATATAGATAGATATATAGATAGATAAATAGAAAGATTAATAGATAGACACTACAAAAATTATCTTTTTAGCTACAAAAATTTATCTAGAAAATTAATCCCTGATTAATTTGTGAGGGATTAGCTAGGGTATAACTAGAGATTATGATTTTAGATTAAATGAAAATTTTGCGATAGATTTGTGACTAATTAGAGATGGATATTTTTGATGGAAACTTATCCCTTGCTAATAATGTCGTAAATTTTGGCGCAAAGATTGGCACCAAATTTAGCAACAACATTAGAGATGGATTTTTTCTAGATATTTAGCTTTAGAAAAAATCACTCACTAAATAGTTATCTAAATTTTTTTTATAATTATATATTAATAATAAGCGATTAGGCCTTAAATTATAATTATCACAAATATTCCATTTAGTTAGGCATTCTTCCCTAGCTATTTAGCTTGGGATTAATTTTTGTCTTTAATCTATACTGAATTATTTTCTTTATATATTATTTGTTTTAATATTTTGTAAAATTTTATATATGTAAGGTCTGTCATGGTCTTTGGATAAAAAATCTTTGAAAGACACCTTCTCCTTATATAATTATAAAAATAGGATATTATAATTAAATAATTAAAAAAATATCTAAATATGAATAATAATTTATATTAATAAAGACTAAGATAAATATTTTTATTTTTAGAAAATTTTAAAAAATAATATAAAACATTATTTAAATTATTTAATTATGATATATGAATATACATATTAATATATACATTAAATAATTAATTCTATAATTATAAATATTTTTTAAAATATTTGCAGTAATAAATGAATATACATAAACATTTGTATTAATAAAAACCTAAAATAATTATTTGTATGATAAAAATTTTACAAAAAATGTGAATTAATGAATAAACAAATAAATATTTATATTAATAAAACTTAAAAGAATTATTTTTATGATTATATAAATCTTTAATAAAAATATATTTTCAAAAAATTTGAATTATTTGAATTTTAAAAAAAATTCATATTTTTCAAAAATTTCAAATAAAATAAATTGATATTTAACTATAAATGAATAGATGTTTTAATTACATCTTAGAGGTGTCAAAAGGGCTGGGATAGCCCTTCCCATTTTTTTATGGCCACTCTGGGCTGGCTTGATGTTCCTGTCATGGCATGTCTGACACGGTGGTTCAGACCAGACACTACATGTGGCTTGGAATCTACCCAAGTTCGAATGGTTTAGACCAGGTTTGTCGGGTTGGACGGGTCGATTTGACTCAGGGTGGGTCTTTTTAAAAAAAATTAAGATTTCAAGGGGCATGTAGCCACATCACCATCGTCCATTGGGCATGTCGAGTCGTTGCACATTGTGTGCCACCACATCATCCCACCTACCATGCCCAAGTACCAGGCACCCATGCCATGCTTGGAATGACACATGGGCCAAAATCCCTAGGCATGGCAAGATATTATTTATGCAGAGGGTCAACCCAGCATGGGCCCGGGCATGACATTGCAGAGTGCCATGTTTGGCCAGGCATGACTGAATTGCTTCAGACTTTGGGCCATGCCCTGTCCACCTGGCCACCTGGCCCATTTGACACTTATATTATATCCAAAACTTTTGATGATTTATAAAAAAAATTTCTCGAGGTGCTTATTAAATGAATACTTCAAATGTTTTTTATGGTTTCAAAAGAGTTTTTAAAAATATTACTAATGATATTTTTTTGTCCTAAAAACACTTAAAATTATTATTAGTCCTATAAGCACTTTTGAAGAGCACTACCAATCTGACCCTACATTGATTTGAATTCAAGTTTTATTTTTACACTACTGAAATTTATAAGAGTTAAACCTTTGAGTAAAATATTTAATATTAGCTTTTTATATTCCATTCTTATTAAAATAATAAATATATCTTTTTTTTATAATCTTCTCACTTTATGTTATTTTACGATTTTTATAAATTATAAATTATATCAAATAATATGAATTTTTATGTCTACAAATTTATTTCATATTATATTCATAAAAATATATTAAATTCTTAAATATGTATAACTATATGTGTGTGTGTGTGTGTGTGTGTGTATTTATGAAATACTTTTTTATAATTTCATAATATTTCTTTATTTATAAAATAATATTATAGTTTTATCCATAAATTATTAAAAATATGAAATATAATAAATTTTGTAGGGTTATATATTTATACAATTTAATTAAGGTTATATGAAATAATATGTTTTTTTAAAATAAAATAATATGAAAATTTAGCAACAACTTTAGAGACGGATTTTCCCTTGCTAATTCATAGCTAGATTTAATTTTTTTTACAACCCCAAATATGAAGAGTTACTACTGTTGTGATTTCAAAAATTCGATGCCATTTCAGAAATCCCATGTGATTTCAGAAAAACACAACATACAGTGTAGAATAGTCATGACCTAAACCAGAACACCAGCATCCCATCATTGGCTGCAAGAATCTATAGCTTTTCCATATCATCTACAACATTCACTTCTCCACTCATGCGTCTGTATATCAGGCACTTTATTTATACCACCATGAATCCATGATTAATCGCACATGTTTTTTCATCCAAATGGAACCCTTTTCATAATCTATATAACTTCATCTAGTTGAACCATCTTCTCTTTGGTAAGCATGAACACCGACTTATAGGAGCACCAGAAACAAGTTCTCGTGTAAAATATTGATGATGAAGAAGGCATTGTTCTTTTTTTTAAATCAATTTTTAGGGTTTTAATGCAAAAAATTTGCAATTCCATATCATATCATGTTATTGATTATTTCAGTCTCACACATGTTCATGTTTTTATCAGCATCTCTATCTCTTGTATCATTCTACGATCCATTTCCCTTGAATTAATCAACTTGTAGAGCATGCAAGCATATCTTACTGTTGCATCAATCTATAAAATATTGACATTTCTGAGCATTGACACATTATTATCGTTGGATATAGCTATATTAGGTAACTTTTATGATCAAGCTCTAGACCTTTTTAGGTTAATCCATTTATTTTAATTCATGTAGGTACTAGCTCAAGCAATTTGATTTCATCCAAAGGTTCTTGAAGTTTGGATTTATGCTGCAACTTGGGAATTTAATCATAACTTAAATGCTACAACTGCTAGGGTTCTTATGCACAATGGTTAAAGAATCTGCTCAAAATTCAGATCTATGAGTTGAGTATTTTTGAATGGAACTTGCATACATCAACAAGCTGATGGTAAGGAATCAGTAACTTGGGTTAACTTTATATTTTCATTATTATTTTTGATACTATGTTCTCCTATACATATTTACATCACTACGATGAGATTTAGTCTCGATGTTTTATTGAGGGTAAAACTCAGTTGAACTAGCAATATGGTAGAGTGAAAAATTGTAAGATTTATTTTGGGTAAGAATTATATTCATATTCTTTGTTACATTGTTACTATTTGTTACTTTGATAGGTGGTGGGGGACCAATAATGGGTGACTTGTGGACTCTAAGAGGCTTAATTAAGAACATTAATTGCTGTTGCTGTTTGGTGAACAATGTATTTACATTTCAATGTGTTCCAAATATTTTTATATATCATCAACTCATCTATTTCTTTCATTTTTTGATGATACATTACTTCCTTCAATGGGGCATTGTCATATAAATTTTGAAAGGAGATTAACAAGGAGCTAATATGCTTCTTAAATCAATGAGTTTTTGGCGCATAATTCCATTTCTAAAAAATTTTTGGCAATGGATGTTGGATATTAGAGAGAACCATTAATGATGATTTTCTTTAACTAACAGACTAACTTATGAAAAAATGATTCATTTGTGGCTCCATACTAATATTGAGGGACCCATGGTTCTGGCTATGCTCAAAACCTCAATATTCAAATTCAGAATATAAATGGTTTATATGTGGATTCCATAGGTGTGTTTCATATGGAACTTCATAAAGAATATCTGATAATAAAAGAAACATATCATGAATGCATAAAAAGTGCTGACATATATCTGAAAACCACAATAAATTATAAAAATTTTGGTTTGTGGGGACATGCTATAAATTTTTTTAGGACCTTTGCAGAAATTTATAAGTTTAAAAAGGATGTGGGACATTCTTCTATGCATGTCTTGGAAATTCTGAAATCACCCAATGCTTCAAGATATCTGTTGGGATTTAAATGATCTAATTTTATATGTAACTTTTGAAACACATATGCAAACTATAATCATTATGAGATTTAAATGATTCAATATTTAAGAAACTAACAATATTTCTCAATTATTATATAATTTATCATTTTTTATAATTATTTAATGTTTTATATGAGTGCTTTTAAGTATGTAAGTTATCATAATCATTTTCATATTTTTATATAGAGGATTACAAAACATATTTGTAGTGAAAATTATGTGTGTATATTGTAAGCTATATATTTTTTATGTGTATTTATTCTTTATGACTTAAATGTATGATTATATAAATTCTAATATATTGGATTTTATAAGAATTTTAAAGTTTAAAGTATCTAAGCGAGAATAATACTAAGATGTGTGATTTCTACTAAAATTCATTGAATTATCAACCAATTATTCTGTCAGTAATTAGCTGTTTTTTGCTCAGTAAACCTATTACTGATGATTTACTGACCTAGTTTCATAATCATTATGTTAAGACATATTTGATCTACATGGTGAGATGTCGGGTACTGGGGTTGAGTTGTCTACTACGGCTAGTCATGATGCGGTTGCTATAGGTGCTGCTGTAGGTGATGGACTAGATGTTGTACCTAGAGCATCGCGCTCAATAATACGAGGTAGATCATCAGGGTTGAATTGCAATCCTCCATCCTAAAACTTAATTGTAAGCTAGTCAAAATGCAGATGCAACTCATCCCTATCATCCTCATAGTCAATCATGCGTCGCTCGGTATCAGCCTACTAATACTGTATATCATTTCGCATCACGTTTTGAAATTTCTCCATCATCAAGAACAAATTCGAATCTGGTCCTGAAAATGCCGCTTCATTATCTAGTTTCCAATGCAAATAGAATGATGATGTCGATGAACTGACGCCATAGATGGACATCTTCTCCTTGCCATCAATAGCTGCATACCAAATCTGATTCGTATCAACTGGTGGAGCTGATGAATGAGAACTACATGTTGCACCATCACATGAACCTAAAGTAGACTGGAATACACTTGAGTCGTAGTAGCTAACATTTCCTCATATCTCGCCTAATAAACATGTATGATATGTATTTAAATTTATATTCAAAAAATAAAGAAAAGATATTTTTTTAATGAAACTTACATTTACTGTATGAGATCTTTGATCAACAAAAGTCCGATCATCTTGAGCCTTCGTGTGTGTGTATTTGAATAAGTGAGGAGCACTGGGCTTCTTAACCTCCTTGCATGTCTTTAATTACACACAATACATACATTAATTTTATTGAAACAAAATTTTTGATGACAAATCAAAATTAGGCATAATTGAACATAATTCATAAAGTAATAATCATAAAAAGTATAAATAAGAAATAATATCAATGCTCATTCATGCTCACACATAGAGCGAGATCCACAAGTGTGTGTTGACATGCCACTACCCTCCCCGGCCCGCTATGAGCGAATATTACCGCTATGTTTATCAAACCTCTTCCTATAATTAAGATCTTCCCATCTTTTCCACAATTCCTTGAAAACATGATTTAGGACACTCAAATCTTGTTCTTTCTTCTTCAACTATTTATTTTTGACCTCGTACATGGTATCTTTATACCGACAGGCGGCATGTTTGTAAAACACACTTATGATCTCCTCCTTTGTATGTGTCCACCTATAAACTTTTTGTAATTATAATTTAAAGATTTTTAATCAGTGAACACAAGAATAAATATAATATGTAAAAAATGTTAGGTAGTAATATGTACCTTAAATTCTCTCTAAATTATTAATTAGTCTCTATGTGTCAGTGACTTGCAATTATGTCCATAAGGTTTAAAGGACTTTCTAAAAATTATCCTCAAAAATCTAGAAATGGAAACAGACACTCTAACTTTGTCCTATAACCTAAAATTTAATAGTAAGTTAGAAATAAATTAAGAAATTAATAAATCATTGGTTAAGTTTCATATCTTATGGATTATCAATTATAGGATCAAATTAAGCAATAGGGAGAGTCTCATCTGTAGGGTGCTGTGAAGAAGACTCTCCAACATCTCCATCCTCTCCCTCCTCTCCCTCCCACGTCTCCTAATCATTCATCAAAATCTCAGGACCAATATGTGGATCAATCTACTGATGATACTACTACAGTACATTCACAACCTTCTCTATCTACTGTGGCATCTCATCCACCCATGATCTTCTACCAGGTTCAGGCATACCTGATGCCTTGCTACATATACTAGAACTGGTATAACCTTGCAACGTGCTGCCTCTACCTCGTCCATGTGCCATATCTATTAAAAATAATAAACAACACATTATTGATTAGTAAGCTTCAAGTAAAATACATAAGGCAATTAACATAAACAAAAATGATTAATGATTAAAATAACATAAAACTCAATGTCTACTCATTCTCATCAGAATCATCCATATCTAATTCATCTCCCTCTTCAAATGTAGTAACATGATTTTCAAACATCTCTCCATCACTCATTTCTTCCTCATTATCAATTAAATATTCATCAACATCTAAATTCCCACTTATATCCATCTCAGAAGATGTGACTAAAAGGACGTCTTCATCTCCCACCACAGCTTCGATTAAAATATCATTGTAATCATTTTGAAAAGCTAGTTCTATGATATTAGTTCTTGGTGATGCGGGGATGTCAATTTGAACACTTGCTTTTATCTTACACACAGCTTTCCAATCCTTTCTAGGATGGGTCCGACCTGGATATTCACACTAATAAACGTATGATGCTTGTACTACTATGAAAGGTTCATACATATTAAATCTTTTTTTATTGTGCACATCAACACGTTAATATTGAGGATGGACAACACTACTAACATGAGGTGTTGGATCGAATCATTCACATTTAAATAATATAGTTAATTTAACTGGGGAGGGCTTCAAATTCTAACTCGATCACTTTGACCAGAGTCCCGTGATAGTCATATTCAATTTCATTGTAAATGGATCCTTTAATGCATACCCCCTGTATTGTCTATTGCCTGATAACTACTATACAATTTAGTGTGAAATTTAAAACCATTCACACAGTAATCATTATAATTTCTAATCTCTCTTAGAGGACCTCGTGCTGTACTTCGAAGATAATGATTGGAAATTTTATTTTCATGATTATGAACCTACAATCAAAAATTAGTGGATTGTAGAGATTACAATTATAAATTTTTATTAGAACAAAATAATTATTTTGTGATTTTCATTTTAAGTAAACATACGTATTTTTCAAACAATGATGGATATTCTTGCTTCGTAACGGCATTGGTAGCTTCTTCAGTCATGTTTGGAACCATTTATGTTTATCTGTAACAAATTGACAAAAAAAGAATTTAGAAATAATGGATACTTTGATAGGAAAAAATAAATTAAAATGGTAAATAGATCTCATTTGACTTTTAGGTAATACTTACTTTATGAATAATTGAAGCTCTGGACAATTCATTAGGACATATAGAAGTGCTATATTATATTCATTGTCTGCTAGATACCATTTTACTTAAGCACCAATTACTTTACCGAAGGCTTGAAAATTTCAAACATATCATTATCCATAATGTCAATAAGATAAACCTCATTCTGCTTTTTCTTAAGTGGAAGAGTTGGATCTCCTTCTTTGAAATATAATGATGCTAATTTGGCAGCCTCATCCATAATTTAACCTATTGATATAGGATCATCAACCTGAGCCCTATTCATTTTGTATGTTTTATTTTCCTCAAGTATCTATAAAAAGATTATTGAATATTACAAGTCATTTGTGTGTGTGTGTGTGTGTGTAAGAAAAGAATTGGTTGAGTGAATTAATATTATCTTTTTGGAGGGTACATCTAATGATAATGGATAGGACCAGTAATCCTAGCTTCATAAGCCAAGTGCACTGGAAAATGTTCAATTGAGTCAAAAAACATAGAGGGAAGATTTTTTCAAGATTTCATAAGATAATAAAAATTTATTCATCTAGATTCCTGAATTCCTTATCAGTCAAAGAAGAAGTTAATTGCTTGAAGAATAAATAAATCTCAATTATCGGCTCCCATATTCTATTAGGCAGGAATTCTCAAAGAGCAATTGGTAATAACCTTTGCATGAATACATGACAATCATGACTCTCCATGCCAAACATCTTAAGTTTGTTCACATCTACCCACTCCAACACATCCTTCTTCTATGATTTATTCACAACAAATTGCACATCAAAGTATTTACTGGTGACAAGATTGTTTACAAATTGAGCACGATGATAATATTTATTCAACTCATCTCTTGACTTGTATGTGTCCTTAGTGTTTTCTGAAATGTTAAATACTATATTGAAAATATTTTCAAACACATTCTTCTCGATATGCATAATATTAAGATTGTGCCTGAGCAAGTGTTCACGCAAGTAGGGCAAATCCCAAAATATACTTTTTTTATTCCACCCATAAATCTTAGATATAGCTGCATTCACAACCACAACATCAATATCTATCACTTTCCTCAACCCTATGTTATTCAAATCTTACAGAATTTCATCCCCAGATCTAAACCTAGTGAATTGTCTAGTAACATTTCTATTCTTAATGAAGTTTTTGGTATTATGTCGAAATGGATGATTAATTGACAAAAACTTCTGATGGTTGTATAACCATAGCTATTTTCCACTCTTAATTAATATAAAATCATTAGAATCTTCCATAGAATGCGGACATACTAACATACCAGTTGTACTCCACTTAGACATCATAGAATATGCTAAAAAGTCATTTATGGTCCATATGAGGGCAGCGCGCATCTGAAAATTTTTCCATTTGGAAATATCATAAGTTTGAACCCAAACACCCCAAAGACTTTTCAACTCCGCTATCAATGGCTGCAAGAAAACATCTATCTTCCACTTTGGATTCGTTGGAGCTGACACTAACATAGTAAAAAACATAAATTCTTCCTTCAAACATAAGTCTGGAGGCGGCAAGTTATACAGCATTACCTCCACAAGCCACAATGAATATTACTGTTTAGATTGACCAAAAGTGTTATTGGAAAATCATGCATCTTCTTATATGGCACCTTCAACTTCTGTATATACAATATATTTCCAGAACTCCTAACCTTTTGCTTGTACTGAGCATGACCACATATTTTATAACTCTTAAGGTCACTGTCATCACCCTCGTTTATCATACAGTTGTTCACACAATAATGAATGATCTGTACGGGTAATCCTAAGCCTCTAACTAACTTCTTCATGCTGTAGAAATCCAATGACATCAGATTATCTCCTAGAAACAATTCTTGAATAAAATTAGACAAATCATCAAACTATGCCTGTGGACACCTGTGTCTGCACTTTATTTCTAACATTTTCACGACCAAAGATAGTTGAGTATGCTTAGAATTTCTCTCATAACAGGTTTGTCTCCAGCTCGAATCATGTCATACAAATTCCTTGCCTTGGCATTGGGTTCCACATTCAGGTTGAATTCAAGACCCATGGCATCACAAACCATTCTATAGTATGTAGTGTGATTCATATTATCCGAGACCATCTGATTAGTTTCACTTACTAACACCCATACTGAACTTGAACAGCTTTGTTGGACTTGCTTCTTACCATGGTATATCCAAACATAGTAATCCACAACAAAACCATTTCTATACAAATGCATCTTCATAGTCTCAACATTCTAAAAGCAAACTCAACAAATTCATAAGTGTCACATGTTCATATAGGTTTTGGTTTTTGATTTTGATTTTATTTTTGATTTTGATTTTGTTTTTGTTTTTGTTTTTCGAAATGTTTCTGCTACGAAATAAGAGATTTTGTATTTGTGTTGATATTGTTTGACCATTAAAATTGATGTAGTTTCAGCCTGCACTAAGAAGAGGAGAGCCAGATGTGACTAGAAGAAAGCTAGATTACTTCCTTTAGTGTGAGCCAACACAAATTGATGCAGCCGAAAAATCTATCAACCAAAATATAACCCACACACAATCTTTTTTTATTATTTTTTTTAATTTTTCAACACTATATTTATTGTGCACACTAACATAACACACTACATGCATTCACTGCCCACACTACTTCACAAAGCATGCCACACTACATTCATATAACTACCCACTACCTTTCCACACATGCATACATTATGCACACTGTCACATGGCACATGCCACACTGCCACCTTATTTGTGTCACACTACATACACATTGATACTGTTGCACACACACACGTGGTGCATTCCTGACTACCACAAGCACATAGCAGACTTCCACGTAGTGCACGCCATACTGCCACATGATGTGTCACCCTATTATTGTCTGCTAGACTACCATATGATGTGTTACTCTATTATTGCATGTCAGACTGCCACATGATGTGTCACCCTATTATTTCATGCTAGACTACCACTTGATGTGTCACCCTATTATTGCATGCCAGATGGGTTGTGTTGTGATGCAATTATTAGTGTCTAGTTTTCTTGGTTACAAGTACCTAGTTTTCTTATAGATGGATATCATTGGGTTGTGTTTTGATGCGATGTGAATTACACTTATAGGGATGAAAAAAAATTTTAAATATTTAGCAAGCTAGATGTTTGGACATTTTCTCTTAATATTTATGATGAGGGAAATATTCTAAGCATTGTAACTGAATCCTCTACTCATTGTACACATGTTGCTGCTTTTGCTGCTACTTTCCATCCATAGGTATCACACGTGTCTGTTGCTGTTGGTTTATTCCTTCATGGTGGTTTTATATTTTCATCTCTCTCTTCAAAGCTATTGCTCAATTGAGTTGCACCTGGGGCACAAATAGTATCATGCAAGATTGGAGACTCATGCTTGGGGTCAATGGAAACAAGGATAAGCTTGAAACGGGCCCTGATAGCTACAATGGAGTTCGAGTAAATTTTATTAGTCATTCATATTTACTCTAGAAAATGACATTCACATGGTGAAAACACTTACTTTTATGTAGCGTCAATGTGATCTCATGAATATGAGCTTTGGCGAGCCCACTTTACATCTAGATTATTGTTGTTTTATTGATCTTATTAATGAAATATAAGCTATAGCTATTAATAATTGATTCACATGTTGTTCTACATTCTGTGTATCTAAACCTATTTTTATTTCTGAATTATGAGTATGTGGTGAGCAAGCACCATGTATCCCCTTCCATGGCTACTGGTGCACATTGTGTTGTTGAGCCACATTCCGAAGGATTTGAATATGCTTGCTAGATTAATTTTCATTGATATTGAACCTTGATGAAAGTTCCATTTTTCTTGTGTGAATTTTCTTGATTTTTAAAAATTACAATGATTAATTGGAGAACCTTGTTTTGGGTGTGTAAAGTTATGGCCCATCATCCCTTGTTTTCTTTTGTAGCATTCTTGTTCTATCTCTTCATCATTTGTTTGTCCTAGGGCACATGTATACTTGCAAGTTTCACAGAGCTGACCATCAGTTTTGTATGAAATAAAGATAAACCAATTGGGAAATCAGGTTAGTGCCATCATTTACTTGTTAATTACCATGTGAAAGTGATCTGTTTATGTGAAAAAAGGAGATTGAAAACAACTTTTAATCTACATAAACCAATTGATTAGGGTAGGTATGGCCAAATTTAATAATGGAAATGGTTAAATATATTGTACTACTATTCTTAGGTTTGTTTTTTGTCAAATGGGCTGGGCAACCTATAATGCAATTTTTAGCCACTAGGTCAACTTCAACTACAATAGTCTAGGTAGATGTATTATTTTCTGCATGGATTGGGTCAAAACTAGTTGAACCAAGCAAATCAACTAAATCATCATCTCGCCCAAGGGCTGCCGAATAACCAGATTGTAAAATCTTGTAAAATTGCACTGGTTTTTAGTAGCATTCAAATTTACTTGTATTGAATGTTGTGTAAATTATAATGCAGTTTCGAATAACCAGTAGAAATATCTAGAGGACTCTTGATAGATATTTATATTGATAGGTAGATAGATATAAAGACAGATAGACAGACAGATAGATATATAGACAGATAAATACATAGATTGATGAATAGATTGATAGATAGATGGATAGACAAATACATATAAAGATAGACAGATAGATATATATATATATATATATATATATATATATATATATATATATATATATAGACAGATTGATAGACAGATTGATAGATAGATTGATAGAAATATAGATAAATAGATAGATAGACAGATTGATAGATATATAGACAGATAGATAATGAGAGAGATAAACAGATAGATAGACAGACAAATAGATAGATATATAGATAGATATATAGACAAATAGATATATAGACAGATAGATAGACAGATAGATAAATTGTAAGATAGATAGATAGATAAATAGAGAGATAGATAGATAGAAAGATATACAGATAGATAGATAGACATTCAGATAGATAGTTAAATAGATAGATAGATAGACAGACATATAGACAGACATATAGATAGACAAAGAGATAGACAGATAGATTAATAGAAAAAAAAGATAAACTGATAAATAGATAGATATATAGAAAGATTATTAAATAGATTGAAAGATAGATAGACATAAATTTAGAGAGAAAATAATTGAATGATAGATAGATTGATAGACAAATCGATAGAGAGATTGATAGACAGATTGATATGTAGATTGATAGAAAGATTAATAGACAGATTGATTGACAGATAGATAGATAGATATAAAGATAGATAAATATATAGTTAGACAAATAGAAAAACATATAGAAAGAAAGATAGATAGATAAAAAAATAGATAGAAAGATTATAGACATAACTAAATATAGATAGATACACAGATTGATAGACAGATTAATTGAGAGAAATATAGATAGACAGACAGATAGATAGAGAGATAGAAAGTTAGATTGATAGATAGAAAGATAGATGGATAGATAGATAAATAGTTAGATAAATAGATAGATAGACACATAGATAGATTGTTAGACAAAATGATAGATAGATTGATAAATAGATTAATAGACAAATAGATAAATAGATAGGAAGACAGGTTCATATATAGATAGATAGATAGATAGACTTAGAGATAGATAGATAGATAGACTTAGAGATAGTTAGATAGATAGATAGATATATAGTTAGATAGATAGATAGATATATAGTTACATAGACAGATAGATAGACATATTGAGAAATTGATAAATAGACATAAAGATAGATAGATAGATAGAAAGATAAATAGACACATAGATAGATAGAAAGATTGATATATAGATAGACAAATAGATAGATAGATAGACAGATAGATAGATAGAAAGATAGATAGGTAAATAGATAGATAGATAGATAGACAGATAGATAGACAGATAAAGACACATAGATAGATAGATAGTAAGACAGACAGACAGATAGATAGATAGATAGAAAGACAGACATATAGATAGATAAATTAATAGGTAGATAGATAGATAGACAGATAGATAAATAGATCTATTGACACATTGATAGATTGATAGACATAATCATAGTCAGATAGTCAGATAGATAGATTGATTAATAGACAGAAAGATAGTCAGATAGATTGATAGATAAATAGATAGTTAGACTTATAGCAAGAAAGATAGATATATATATATATATAGAATGATTGATTGATTGATATATTGATAGTCAAATTCATAAACAAATTCATTGACAGATTGATAGTAATATTTATAGACAGAAATATAGACAAATTAATAAACATTTAGATACACATATAGATAGATAGATATATATATATATATAGAGTGATAAATAGATCGATAGACAGATTGATAAACTACTAGATAGTCAAATAGATCGAAAGATTATAAGACAAGAGATAGATAGAGAGAGAGATAGATAGATATATAGATAGACTGATAGATAGACACATAGATAGATGAATAAATAGACAAAAAGATTGATTGATTGAGAAATAAATATACAAAAAGTTAGAGAGATAGAAAGAAAGAAGAAAAGATGATAGATAGATAGATAGATCGATAGATAACTATAGAGATAGATAAAAAGATAGATAGACAGATAGATTGATTGATTGATAAACAGAATGATAAATAGATTGATAGACATATATATAAATGATTTAAAGACATTTAAATAGACTTATAGATATACAAATAGATAGTTAGACAGATAAATAGACATATTGATTGATAAATAGAAAGATAAATATAGAAAATACAAATAGATAGACAGAAAGATAACTGATAAATCGACATATAGATAGATAGATAAATAGGTAGAATGATAATTAGTTAGACAGTTAGATAGAAAGAAAATTAGATACTCACATAAATAAATAGATAGATAGATACATAGATAAATTGATAAATTAAATGAAAGACAGATACATAGAAAGATAGATATATAGATAGATAAACAGATTGCTAGACAAATAGATAGTTATATAGATTGATAGATAAATATATAGATAGAATTATAAAAAGAGATATAGATAGATAGATAGATTGATAGACAGAAAGATAGTTAGATAGATAGTCAGATAGATTGATAAATAAATAGATTGATAAACTTATAGAAAGAAATATATATATATATATATATATATATATATATATATATATATATATATATATATATATATATATATATATATATATAAATAATGATTGATTGATTGATAGATTGATAGATAAATTCATAGACAAATTCATAAATAGATTGATAGAAAGATTTATTGACATAAATGTAGATAGATTAATAAACATATAGATACACATAGAGATAGATCGATAGATATTCAGATTGATAAATAAATAGATAGACAGATTGATGGACAACTAGATAGTTAAATAGATTGAAAGATTATAAGACAAGATATAGATAGATAGATAGACTATTAGATAGACAGGTAGATAGACGAATAGATAGATAAATAGATAGTTAGATAGATAAATAGATAAATATAAAAAAAGTTAGAGAGATAGAAAAAAAGAAGTAAAGATGATAGATAGATAGATAGACAAATAGACAAATAAACAAATAGATAAACAAATAGTAGTTACGAAAATATATACACAATTTGATTGAAGATTAATAGAAAGATTGATTTATATACATAGATAGATAGATATACAGATAAATAGATAGATAATTAAATATATATATATATATATATAGACAGATAGATATACAGATAGATAGACTTATAGATATAGATATAGATAGATAGATAGAAAGATTAATTGATAAATAGATAGATGAATAGATAGATTGATAGAAAAAAGACAGACATAAAGATATATAGATAGATTGATAAAATGATTGATTTATAGACAGAATGATAGAAATATTGATAGACAAATTTATAGATTAGTTGATAGATAGATTGATAGACAAATAGATAGACAAATATAAAACATAGATAGATAGCCATTTAGATAGACAAATTGTTAGTCCTATTGATAGAAAAATAGATAGACAAATAGATTAAAAGATTATTAGACAGATATATAGATAGATCAATAGATAGATTGACGGATAAATAGATGGATAGATAGACAAATAGATAGACTGATAGATAGACTAATAGATACATACACACACACACACACATATATATATATATAATTGTTATATATATAGACAGAAAAATATATAAATTGATAGATAGTTAAATAGATAGATAGACACTTAAAAAGATATAAAGATAGATATAAAAATTGATTATTTTATAGATAGAATTATAGAAATATTGATTGATTGATAGATAGTTAGATGATAGATAGACTTATAGATATATAGATTGATTGATTGGTTGATTGACAGATTGAAAGTCATATTGATAGACAAATATATAGGTATATAAATAAATAGATAATTAGAACGATAGATAGATAAATAAATAGATAGATAGATATATATATATATATATATATAGAAAGATAGAAAAATAGAAAAATAAAAAGAATGATAGAAAGATAGATCGATAGATAGGCAGATAGATAAATAGATAGACAGATAGATAGTCAAACAGATAGACAGACAGACAAACAAATAGAAAGAAAGGCATACAGACAAATATACAGACAAATATATAGACAAACAAATAGATAGATAGATAGTATATAGGCAAATATATAGATAGTTTGATAAATAAATTTTAAGACAGATTCATATATTGATTTATAGATAGATTGATAGATAGATTTATATATAAACTGATAGATAGACAACAAAAGAATAGATAGACAGACACATAGATAGATAGATAGATGATTGATTGATTGATAGAAAGATAGATATAGTTATATATACACAGAATGATAGACACATAAATAGAGAGATAGAATGATAGATTGATAGATAGATTGATAGATGAATGTTAAACATATAGACTGATAGATAGATAGATAATTAAAGAGTTAGACATATAATTATATATAGATAGATAGCTAAATAGATAAATAGATAGATCTATAGATTATTAGATAGATAGACATATTGATATATAGATAGATAGATAGATAGATAGTAAGATAGATGGATAAATTGACAGAAAAATAGATTGATAGAAAGATAGATTGACATATTAATACAGAGATAGATAGGTAGATAGATAGACAGATAGATAGATAGATAGACAGACATACATATAGACAGATAGATAAATAGATATAAAAATATACAGATAGCTAGATAGATAGATAGACAATTGGATAGTCATATTGATAGATAAATCAATAGGAAAATAGTTCGACAAATAGATAGAAAGATAAATAGACATGTTGATAGACAGGTAGATAAATAGATAGATAGACAAATAGATAGACAGGCAGCCAAATAGATACATAGATAGATAGACAGACATATAGGTAGACATTGATTGACCGATTAATTGATAGATTGATAGACAAATAGTTATATAAAAGGATAGACAGAAAGATATACAAATAAATTTACTAATAGATAGTTAAATAGATAGGTAGATAGTTAGAAAGATAAACAAATAGATAGACAGATAGCTAGATAGATTGATAACTAGATAGTTGAACATATATATAGATAGATAAATAAATAGACATTTAGATAGGTAGATAGATAGCAGATAGATAGGTAGATAGATAGACAGACAGACAGACAGATAGATAAATAGATAGATTGTTAGAGTGATTGATAGATAGATTTATATACATAATGATAGGTAGATTGATAGATAGTTTGATAGACATATTAATAGAAAGATTGATAGACATATAAATAGACAAATTGTTAGAAAGATAGACTGAAAGTTCATCAGATGGATATTTCAAATAAATAAATAGATAGATATATAGATAGATTGAGGGGTAGACAGATAGATAGATACATAGATACATAGATAGACGGATAGATATATAGATAGATTGATTGATTGATTCATTGATAGATAGATAAATACATATATAGATAGACAGATAGATTGACAAACAGATAGATATAAGGATAGATAGATATTTAAATAGATAGATAGATGGAGATATGGACATATAAATAGATAGATATATAGATAAATAGATAGGTAGACAAAAAGATCGGTAGGTATATAGATATGCAGATTGATAGATAAATAGATAGAAAGATATATAAATAGAGAGATAGATAAATAGAGAGAGAGATAGATAGATAGATAGATAGACAGACATACAAACAGACTGATAGATAGATAGATAGATAAAATGCTAGATAGGCTGATAGATAGATTGATAGATAAAATATAGATAGATAGACAGATAGATCGGTCGATAGATCGATAGATATATATAAAGATAGATAGATAAAGAGATAAATAGACTAATAGATAGATAGATAAAGATATAGATAGATATATAGATAAATAGATAGATAGATTGTTAGATTGATAGATAGATATATTGATAGATATATTGATAGAAAGATTGATAGACAGATTGATAGATAGAATGATCGACAAATCGATAGACAAATAGTTAGATAGATTTAAAGATTATTAGATAGATAGATATATTGATAGATAGATAGATAGATAAACATATAGATAAAAAAATAGATAGACAAAAAGATATACAGATAGATAAATAGATATATAGACAGATAAATAGATAAATAGACATATAGACAGACACAAAGATAAACAAATATATAGATTTATGGATAGATACATAGAAAGATATATAGATGGATAGACAGATATACAGATAGATAGACAGACAGATACATAAATAGATATATTGATAGATATATAGTAAAATTGACAGAAAGATAGATAGATAGATAGACAGATATATATAATACTACATATTTACTGTAGTATATACATACATATATACCAAGTATATACGTACATATATACTAAAGTATAAACGTACATTATATACTATATTATATATGTACGTATATACTATAGTATGTACATATGTATATACTCTGTATATACGTATTTATATACTATTGTATATAACTATGTATATACCATGTATATACACATGTATATATTGCTACTATAGCTGCTGATAATAAAAGTGGGGTGGGTGATGATGCTTGACTGATGAACTTCCCTGCCAACCACTCTTTTTCAGATTGAGCGAGTTTTTGACGAGTCGGCAAGCTACTTCTCCCAAAATAAGACCTGATATTCCTCTTGGCACTCTTTGCCTATAAAAATTAGGTAATGTTACATTTTTCATTCTGATTGAATATAGTTTTGTGTAATCTAATAAAATTACATGACACTACACGAGCATCATCATCATCATCCTTCTAAGACCTAGTACAATTAGAACCAATGACTGCAGAACCTATAGCAAGAAAACTTATTTCCTCATACATACGCATTGTACCATGTTAAAATTACATATCTACACAATTACTAAGAGATTTAAGACCAACCTCTATCTGCCTAGTTAGCCTGGACTAGAAATATCTTCTTGTCACAACTTTGGGGTAGATTTAATATCCATGACTTTTATGACCTACATTGGTAAGCAATGCACAATGAAGACCATACCAGCCCAAGCAATTATATAAATCAAATGTGTGTGTGTGTGTGTGTGTGTGTGTGTGTGATTGTGTGTAAATGGGTGTGTATTATGACAATATATCCATGTCTACAAAAATATTAGCACCCACTTATGTATATACTTGTTATATACGTACATATATACTTGGTATATGCATACGAATATACTATAGTAGATATGTATGTATATACTCAATATATACATACATATATTTTGTAGTATATACATACGTATATACTATAGCATTATATGTACGTATATATAATCACATAGCCTCAGATGACACATACACATGTACTTTCATGAAAATACACATACAATCAAAGACAACAAAAGAAAATAATCTAAGGCTTAAAAAACACACATATAAGTCTCTCAGGCATTGTATGGATCTTCTAGTTCTTTTTCCTCGGAAACATAGTAAATTTACAAACCAATAAAGATCACAAAACTATGCCACTAATAAATAGATAGACTAGAGCATGCAATACAAATTGCCATTTGATAGAAATTTCATACAATGAGATAATCATGAGCTTATTTTGAAATTACTGAATCATGAATACTCCAAGATTTCCAGTGAACTACCCATCAAAATATTCTTCTGTGTTGCCCACCTTCATGCATCAGTCTATGGTTAATTATAAAAAAGTTATAAAGTGCTAAAAAAAGGGAAATGAAAGTTGAAATGAAAATAGGCTGCATGGTATAGAATTTTTCCACACCAGTAGGTTCATTTAGGAATTGTAATGGCTATTAACATTTCAATAGTTAAAATCCATCGATGATTGATAAAAAGCAGTCGTAGATCTGAATTGAGACAACATAGATTTGCACAAAATAAGAGTGTCAAGAACAAACCTGCATTTGCAAGGGACTAGAATTTTTTCGTTCATCTCATAGTAGTCAGATATAAAAATAGATAGATAGAGATAAACAAAGATAGATAGATAGAAAAATAGGCAGGTAAGAAGATATATAGATAGACAGATAGGCAAGTAAGAAGATAGATTGTAGAGAGATAGAAAGCTAGACAGATAGAAAGACAGATAGCTAGACATATATATAGACAGATAAATAGACAGATAGACAGATAGAAATAAAGATACATAAAATGAAATATAGATAGATAAATAGACAGACAAAAAAATAGACAAATAGACCAACATATTGATAGATGGATAGAAAGATATATAGACCACAGATATATAGATAGATTAACAAACATATAGTTAGATAAATAGATAAATAGATAGACAAAAAGATACACAAAAAGATTGAAAGACATATATATAAAGATAGATACATAGACAAACAATTAGATAGATAAATAGACTCATAGACAGATAAAAAGATAGTCAGATATACATATAGATAGACATAGATAGACAGATAGACAAATAGATAGATAGACAGATAGATAGATATAGACATGGATAGATAGAAAGACAAATAGATAGATATAGACACGGATAGATATATTGAAAGATTAACAGATAGATAAACACATCCTCAGATAGATATAAAAACAAACAAATAGACAAACAAATTGTGAGATAGATAGAAAGATTGTGAGAAAGACATAGATAAATGGATATATATATATATATATATATATATATATATGGATAGAAAAATTGATAGATAGATGGATAGATAGACGGATAGATATATGGATAAAAGGTTGGATAAATCAGTGGATAAATAGAAGGAAAAATAGATGGATAGATAGATGGTTAGAGAGATGGATAAAGATAGATAGATAGATATATAGATAGACAGATAGATAAATCAGTTGGTAGATAGATAGATAAATATATTGAAAATTAAATGGACAAATAGATATATAGATAAATATATAAATAGGTAGACAAATAGATAAACATATAGATTGATAGATAGTTATATATACAAATAGATAGATAGATAGTCATATAGACAGATAGATAGACAAATAGACAGATAGATAAAGAGATAGATAGATAGTTAGAGAGATAGATAAATAGATAAATAGTATATAGATAAATAGATAGATAGAATGATATATAGATTGAAAGAAAGATAGATAGATATATAGTTAGATAGAAAGATTTTAATTTATAGAGGCACATAGATAGACATAAATTTAGACAAATAGATAGATAGATCGATAGACAGATTGATAGATAGACAGATAGATAAATAGATAAAAAACACATAGACAAATAGACAGACCAAAAGATTGGCAGATAGCTCGATTGAAAGATTCATAGATTGACAAATAAATATATAGCTAGACAGGTAGATTGACAAACATATACACATACAGACATACAGATAAATAAATCTATAGAGACATAGATTGATAGATAGACTAAAATAGATAGACAGATAGATAGAGATACAGATTGATAGGCAGGTAGATAAATTCATAGAGAGACAAATAGATAGATAGATACACAAATAGATAGGCAAACATACAGTTAGATATATAAATTGACAGATAGACATAATGATATATAGATAGATAGATATATAAATAGATAGACAGACATACAGATTGATCAATAGATTGATATATAGATAGACAGACCGATAGTTAGACAAATAGACAAATAGATAGACAAATAGATAGATAGATAGATAGATAGACAAATAGACAATCCAATAGATGGGTAGATAGATATATAGATAGATATATAAATAGATTGATATATAGGTATACCAATAGATAGACAGATGCACAAAGAAATAGATAGACAGACAGATAGACATATAGAAAGATATATAGACAGATATATAGAAAGACAGACAGACAGACAGACAGATAGATAGATAGATAGATATATATATATATATAGACAAACTGATAGATAGAATGATTAATATATAAATAGATATACACACTGATAGATAGTTAGATAGACTGACAGATAGATAGCCAAATAGATAGAAAGATAGGAAGATAGACTAATAGATAGACATATATAGATAGTCATATAGATAGACCGATAGAAAGACAGATAGAAAGACATATAGAAAGACATATAGAATGATAGGTAAATAAATAGATAGACATACAAATATATATATATAGATAGAAACACAGTTAGAAAGACATAAAGATAGATAGATAGATAGATGAAAAGATAAATGAATATATAGAAGTATAAAAAGATGGAAAGATATATGAAAAGATAGTTGGATAGATAGATGGACAGATAGAAAGAAAGATATATGGATAAATTGTTGAATAGATAGACTAATAGATAGATGGAAAGATAGATAGAAGGATAGATGGATGGATAGATAGAAGGATAGATAGATGGATATATAGATGTATAGAAAAATGGATAGAGAGATGGATATATTGATATATAAATAGACATATTGATAAATAGATAGATATACTGATAGATAGATGGATAGATAGAAAAATCAATAGAAATATAGATGGAAATAAAGATGAAAAGATTTTCTAATAGTTAAATGGATAAATAAATAGATAGAAAGGCTTATACATAGATGGATAGATAAATAAAAAATAGAGGGATAGAAAGATGGAGAGTTAGAAAGATTGATAGATAAATAGATATATAGATATGTAGATATAAGAAAGAAAGATAGATAGATAGATAGATAGACAAAAAGATTGATGATAAACAAAAGATAGATATAGATAAATAGATATATAGATAAATAGATTGATAGATTGATATAGATAGATATAAATATTGATAGATTGATTGATTGAGAAATTGATATATAGATAGATAGATTGATTGATTGAATGATAGATAAATATAATATATATATATATATATATACAAATAATTAGATTGCTAATTTAATAGATATATACATAGATATATATATATATTGGCAAATAGATAGATAGATAAGTAGATAGAAAGATATACAAATAAATAAATAGATAGATTGACAAATAGATTGACATAAAGACAAATAGATAGACAGATAGATAGACACATAGTGAGACAAATAGTTAGAAAGATAGATAGATAGAAAGATAGATAGACAGACAGATATATATATAGACAGTTACTAAAAAGATAGCTAGACATATAGATAGATGAATAGATAGACATATTGATAGATTGATCGATAGATAGATAGTTAGATAGGTATATAAAAAAAATATAATAAATAATAGATAGACAGAAAGATAGATTGATAGATAAATAAAGAGTTATATAGATAGACAGATAGATAGATAGATAGACAGATTGATAGATAGATAGTTGAATGGATAAATAGATGGATAGAAGATGGATAGAAGATGGATAAATAGATATATAGATAGATAGATGGAAAGATAAATGGATAGATAGATGGATAAATTGATGGATAGATACACAGATAGATAAATTAATCGATAGATAGATGGATAGATAAATGGAAAATTTGAAGGATAGATAGTCATATAGATATATGTATAGATGGATAGATAGACGGATGGATAGATAATAGATAGATGAATAGATAGACAAATAAATAGATTGATAGATAGACAGATAGATTGAAGGATAAATAGATGAATTAAGAGATGGAAAGATAGATGGATAAATATATTAATAGTTAGATAGATATATAGGTCACATAGATGGATAGATAGATGGATAGAAGATGGATAATTATTAGATAGATAGATTGATAGATAGACGAATA